>JXCR01107344.1:200752-223091 GCA_002079205.1 Phalaenopsis hybrid cultivar | reverse complement strand
AGGTTATGAAAGTTCTTAAAAAAGGCACATTGGGAAAGAATGTTGGAGGCACTCAAATCAATCCCAAGAGGTGAACAAAAGAATTAGCTTGAGAAGGAATGTCGATCCAACCTCAAAGCTGATCGAAGAATTATTCCTGTGGGAAGAGATGTGGCTTTATATGTAGAACCAGCCAAACCTCATATGTACCAGACAAGGGTCTGAGAAGAGTGTGGTTCTATAGAGCCAGCTAACCTCTTCCATAAGAGGAAAAGGACACAGTTTTAGACAAGTGTAGCATCTGTGTTTTCTAAGAACGATGTTGTCTTTAAAATACCACAATGCATAGTACTTCTTGAGGTACCATTTGTTGACTGCAGGTATGTGTAAAATAACCCATTCTTTAAGGTACTTTCAGAATTATATTCTCTCAAGTACACATAAAGATGTGCTACTTCTAAGGACGTCACAGCTTTAGAGGCCGTAACTTCGTAGCCTCATTTGTAGTAGTTGTCGCTTGCTTTGACATTAAATCTATAAAAGTTGTTCTTGTCGTTTTTGAGGAATAACTCTAACGTTCTTTGAATTGTTGCTGGAGTTGTATTTGCTGAGCATTGAAGGATTTGACTTCAGGGTTGATTTTCCATTAACTGTTAATATCATCGTCATCTTTTTAATTCTTTTCTTTCTGAGCCTAAGCAGATTTCAGAAATTTGGTCGTGTGATCAAAATATTTTTCACTTACCGGAGATATTTCTGAGTCAATCAATAACCAACCAAAAGACTCGAGATCACTGAACTTTTTCCTGAGTATAATATCCGGAGAATTTCCTTAAGGAGCATTCCAAGTCTCATTAATTATGAGAAATTTGGACACCAATTTTTTATTGTACATCCACCTCAAGCTTCTTCTCAGGGAGACTTTTCATTTCTTTTTTTATTCCCTTTTTTATTGAGAATTACTATATCTGGTAGAGCATGATTTAAAGATTTTGAATTTCTGAATTCAGACACCAATTTTTTGATTTTATGCTCACCTCAACCTTCTTCTCAGGGGATTTACATTTTTTTTTTGCTCCGTTTGTTTTCTGAGAATTACTATATTTGGTGAAAGATATATTAAAGATTTTGAATGTGCAAATTCCCCTGACAAATAATTCTTAAATACTTCTTAAGACGAATTTTGAGATATAACTCATTTGAAAGCTAGGACTCAGTCACATGACAGGAAATTAAAAGCTCGTGATATCCCGAGCCAATTACTCGTATTTCAACCACACTATCTTATTTTGAAATCAGCTTAAGACTCAGTCCTAATTCCTTAAAGTGGATGACTCAGTTATTAGGACATTAATTTCATTCTTCCCTGAAGTCATATTTGTATTAGAAATATCCAAAAATTTTTCTTTTAGGACGCCGAGCTTTTCAAGTATTGAACAATTTTGGACAATAACAAACTTTCATTTTATTTCATTCATTACAGGAGGGATGAGACAAGCAAACATTGATACCACTAATATCTCTTCAACAATAGTAGTACAATAGTAGCCAAGAGACATTTCATTCATTGGTAGTTGCGTAGGAATAGGTTGGAACAAACAAATCGACCGAAATCATATTGATAGGATCTCTTTCAGGCCCCTTTCAAATATTCTTTCGGGATCGTTACATCCCCATTCTTGAACTTCTTTTCGAGCAAGTCTTTGAAACTGTAACACTCCTCTATGGTGTGTCCAATGAACCAGTAGTACGGGCAATATCTGGGATGTCATTTTTTGTTGATCTCATCAGGCTTCTTTGGCTTGGGCAACCTGAACTCGGGATTCTTGATCAAACTGCGGAACATCTTTTTTGTTGCTTCATCTTTAAAAGAATATATTACATTTGATCGAGTATTCATGATTGGAACATGTCCTTCATCTATCTGGTAAGGTCTCTGCTGAGAAGATTGTTGAATGTGCTGACGACGATGTTGGTAGATCTGTCGAGACTGTTCTACTTGAATTTGCAACGGTCGCTTGCCCCTGCCAACCACTGCTGCAGTCCCAGATTTCTTTTCAGATATTTTTAAGGGCTCTAGCTTTCCAACCTTCTCAAAAAACCCAATATGTTTCGCTTCTTCCTGAAGATTCCCAACTTTTCTAAGCAGCTTTTCAAATGTCTTAATGGTGAATGCCTTGAGTAAGAAGCCCACTGGACCATGGATGTTCTTTAGAAGGATTTTGAGTGCGTGTTGTTCCTGGAGTTGTGACTCACATTTCATGCTCAAATTCCTCCATCGCAGAATGTAGTCCATCAATGTCTCGGCTGGCTTCTGTTGCTTNGGCAGAATGTAATCATTAATGTTTCGGCTGGGTTCTGTTGCTCGGCCACAAGATCACCGACGGTGAAATGGTGCCTAGCCCCAACAAACCGCTTAGCAAAGAGGTCTTCTAACTCTGCAAATGTTTTTACTAAGCCATTGGGCAGATCGGCGTATCAGTCAAAAGCGATTCCCGAAAGACTGCTTAAAAATTGACGACATAACAACGCATCACTATCCCCCACGTTGCCACAACTTACTCGGAAGTGTGCAACATGCTGCCAGGGGTTTCCCGTTCCATTAAATGTCTTGAACAACGGTGGTATAAAACCCTCAGGGTATTGAACATTATCAAATTCTTTAGGATAGGGCCTACCCTTTAGAATCAATGTCCCTCCTTTTGATTGAGTCAGAGCTTTTCCCACCTGTTGTTCCACCATTTGGTTAATGTCTTTTTCTGATATTGATTCATGAACTGAGTCTTTCTTTGGTTGATCATCTTCATTGACCGATGTGAATTTATTCTCATCATCGACGATTTGGACGTTTTCTGAATGGCTTGCCTCTGGGGGTACCATCGGCGGTGACTGTGATTGTCCTTGAATAGTGGCTATAGCGGTCGTCGTTTCTTCTGGTTGTTTCTTCATCTGATTGACCTGTTCATCACGTTGTTGAATGACTCTTCGCAACTCATCCACGACGTTCTCCTCAGTGTGCAAAGGAGCATCACACGAGGATAAGGTGGCTCTGGCCTCAATAACATTAATTTCTGCAAACTCTTCTATCTCATATTTTGACGGGTCGTAGGGTTCATCACCCATATCTTTTCTTCGTTCTTCAGACAACCGTGTAATGTCGGCTCGAAGCTTTTCCAATGAACCCTCGATCAATCTTCCTTTCACAATTTAAAGGTCAGTTGAAGGTTTTTGATGAGCATCACCTCTTTTGCTGAGCACTGGTGTAGTTGTGTGGAAATTAGATGGAGCAACTGGATTAGCTGAAATCATTCTTCTTTCGGGATTTGTCAAATATTCTTTCGAAATCATTATTTTTCCATTTTTGAAATTCTTTTCAAGTCATTCTTTGAAGCTGATACAGTTTTCTATAGTATGTCCGAGCAGTCTGTGGTAAGGACAGTAGTTAGGATGATCTTTCATATCGACCTCTTCTGGCCTCTTTGGCTCTCGTAATCTGAATTTGGGATTTTTAATCAAATCCCGGAACATATTTGCGACAACTTCTTTTCTGAAAGAATATACTTTGTTCACCCCTGCTATCATCTCAGATTTTCCTTCGAATGTCGTCACCGGCCTTGGACCATGATTGATAGATGGCGACGGTACTGTGGTAGCAGCCCCATAGACTCCAACCTCTCCGTAGGTGGCAGGCAACTGGTGGAACTTATTCCTCATGCGTAGAGGTGAGGTCTCACGTAATCCTATTTCACCTAGTCGGAGGGTAGTGTCAGTAGTAGCTAGCTCTGTGGCTTTCGCCTTCATAGCCCTTAGAATTTTTTGGTTGCGCCTCCTTTCTTGTGTTTTAGTAATTTGCACGGACTTTGAATTGGACCCAATTTCGAATGCAAAAAACGGCGAGCAAAAGCATCAACAGACACTTCTTCGTAAAGAATCTCCTTCCCTTTGTTTAGTGGAACAGTTGGTGTAGTAGCAGTGAATCCAGTGGCAGAAGCAGAAATAGTTCTGGGAGCAATCCTTGCGCTCTTAGTGGCGTACTTTACAGCAACAACATAATTCTTTTCAATCAATGCCCTCTTCAGAGGGAGAATTTCATTAACAGACTTGATATTAAACTCCACCACAGGCTCGACGGACTTGTCTATTTCAGGCTTCATTACGATAACAGAGACATTCCCAAACTTGGCTTCAATATCATTGAATCCTTCTCTAAATTTAATGACCGCCAAGTCAGGAAGTTCACTCTGGCTAACAACAAACTCCTCTCCAGTAGCGAAAGAAAAGATCAACTTTTGTGAAGACATTCTTTCTGTCATTTGAAAATTTTCTGAAAGTTAGTGACGTCCAATGTCTTGCAATTTCAGCAGTAGTACTCAAGTTAACGCACTTGTCTTATGAGCTGGGTATCCTTTAAAATTTATTCACGTGAATTTGGCACCAATTTGTGATTTGCTTTATTTTGGTATTGGGTTTTAAGACTTTAACATTGTCGATGACAGTTGAAAGGGAATTTGACGTGACTTGTAAAAAGGATAAATAGATTTTAGAAGAGAAGTTAAGTGATTATGAGGCATAGGAGCTAACCCAAAATAGAAAATGATCTCAACACACCACACCTATTAGAGGTCCACCCCACTAAATCCTAGGGTCCCAGACCTTTCCGCTTAAGAATGGTTAAGCAGACAGTCCTGGACTCCAAGAGGAGCTGACTGTACTGACTCAAGGAAGAAATGAGCGCAGTAAGTCAACAGAAGAATGATAATCTGACCTATGAGGAATATGGACACACCACCGATGTATGAAAACATAACCACCTGATCAAAGATGGAGAGAGGAACCAGTCCCCAGCGGAGTCGCTAGAATTTGTCGGCCGTTTTTTAACCTTTCGTGGTTTGAGAAAGTGATGATTTTGTGATTTTTAAAATAATTTAAATATGAATATAATCTTTTTTTTATTTTTTTTAATAGTAATATTTTAATTTTAAAATAGGTGAGATCAAATAGGTCTCACATTTTAAATAGTTTAGATGATTGAATACAATACTACAAATAATACACTTATCTCGAAGAATAAATATATCACTTATAATAGGGATTCAATCACCTAGACTAAAGAATTTGTGACATCCGTTTTGGTCTGCGAAATATTTTATAAAAGGGCCAACAAGTTCCCATATCTAACATAAAAAATTAGATTGGGTTTATTTTATCTGGGTTCCAGGTTCCCTATAGAGGCAAGCCCCTATAGTTAATTATATCTTAAATGACTGGGAGTCATTTAAGAAAACTCTCGATTAAGATTAGGTGGTTTTGCTTTCAAGATTTCAAAGTTTAGGTTCTCACGATTGGACATGGGAAAATTAAATGGGAATGACTCAAAATAGGAACAATTATTTAAGGAATTCAAAGGAAAGAAAAGTAGGAGATATCACAGATCCAGGAGAAACCCTGAGGATGTCCCAACTATCCTAATGTTCGGCTTTATGTCTTTTGAAATGATGTAATTTGATATTTCAATCATGCAAATTATTTAGGACTTAGGACTTATGTTTGCACAATATCGGACTGTGCAAATAGCCTAAAAAGACAGGAGAATTTACACCGTCCCGCACGGTAACCTCGAAGTCCTAAGCGTTAGGATTTATAATTGTACAACAGAGTTGTACAAAAAGCCTAAAGAGTGATCATATGGGTTGTTATTTAAACTAATAAAGTGATAGGTGATGTGAATGTGTTTTGCTATTGCAGGACCACCTTGAAGTTATTCTTCGTCGTGCTGTCCACGATATTCGCTCCAAACTCTTCGTAATATCACCTCCTGGTTTAGTTTTCGTTCTGAAAATGCACCTAACCACTAGGTTATTCTATACTAAGGCATAGCGTATCAAAGTAACTAAGCATGCAGTGTGAAAGAAAAGTAACAATGTACTGTACAGAAAAGATGAAAGCCAATATAACATGTTGGGAAAATAAAATGTTGTAATATAAATTAAACCTGTACACCTGGTAGGTTTATTGCTCCTTTAAGTTTAGCTATTATGCGTTGTGTAAAAGAAGAAAGTATGACCTGAAAAAGGACTTAACAGAAACAGGTAAATCGTAGAAAAAAGATAAACAAATAAAATGAAATACAATATCACATATAGAGGACCAAGAATAAGAAATTTATATGTGATATTGAAATGTCCCCAATTGTCAGGAGGATTTGAGTGTAAGACAAACTCAAATCCCGGAGCATTAGGTTTCAATTTTGGTCAAGTTAAGGTAAGAATTTCATTATTTGATCTAATTAAATCATTTATGAATCACAATCTAGTGCACCATCGTGTCTAATGTTTTAGTTATCTCATGAACTGGGGTCAGATGTCTGGCTTCTTAAGATCATTTGAACATTAAGATGATAAGCTCTCTCTCAAGGTGTGCTCCTAAGACTTAGGAAGTCTACACTTTAGTTTGGGTCTGAAGTGGTTTTAAAGTGTCTAACCTCAGTTAAGTGTCCTTTCAACTAACCCTCAAACATCTTTAGATTAAGCTTAGCTCATCATCAGGCTCCTAAAACCTAAAGGGTGAACCTATAGCTTTGGCAAAAGAGTTGTGAAGTGTGCTTCAAACCTAGTTAGAACAATTGGATTTAAGTTTATTCAAAGCTTAAGAGACCTAAGTGCAGGTCTACTAATATTTCCAACCCATGTCCCTAATTGTTATCTAAGCTCTCATTTTCTTCCAACCCCTAACTATTCTTCAAATTTACAATTTTACCTTTCATATGCAAAAATGAACGGTGGATGGTTCGTTATTCTATTCTCCTTTAGGTTTTATCACCTCGAAAATCCAAATCTTATTTTTAATTTTCTCTCCCTTTCTCTTTCTATCATATTTACCTTAAGACTGTGAATCATTTCTGAATATAATTAAATCGGAAATTCTCATTTTTAACCTGACCGTTAAAAAAAAGAAAACAAAACGAACGAAAAGAAGACCAATCCATTTTTTTAAAAACCAAGTCAAATCAGTGAAGCTTAAAATAAAATCATGAATGTATTGGTCTAAAATGTTTAAATTCATTAAAAAGAAAATGATCGGATCAATCCCGAGAAGGATATCCTTTCCAAGTGGCACTTTTATGGATTTCCAAACCTAACATGAATTCAATTTATATAAAACTCAAAATGAAGCTTCAAGAACTTTTTACATTTCATAAAATATAGGAGAACAATCTATAGAGAGCATCCTTCTATAATTCCAAAAAAAAAAAATCATGTCATTATCAAAGCCCTTCAACTTCAACTTTCATCAAAAGCTCCTTCCATTTTTTTATCTCACAATTATGAAATTGTCCATATAAATGTTCTTAATCAAAACAATAGAAAGAGATAATTACCAATCCAATTTATCCCACTAAAAGTTCATGAGTTAAAATTTACAGGTAAGACAACAAAAATCACAACCAACCCCTCAAAATCCAGTTCACGGGTAGGGCAGCATGAAGGAGAGCCACGGGTAAGGCAGCCTGAAAGGGAGCTCACATATAGAACTAATGAGAAGAGCAAAACAACCACGCAATCCACCCCAAATTAACTCACAAACAAGCTCACATGTAAAACTAGGGAGGGGGCAAAAACAACCACCAAACTATTTTCTCAACAAAGCCAACCGAGCCCAACACAAGGGGCAAACCGAGCTCAAGAAAAGAGCCAACCGAGCCCAGCACAAGGGGCAAACCAAGGCCTAAGGAATAATCCCAACAGTAAAACATTTCAGCCCCCATAAGTCGCCAAAAGGAGCCCAAGAACATGGCCAACTGAGCATACCAAATAAGTTAAGTAAAATACAATTTCCAACATGTATTTTAGCAAGGGGCAGCAATAGAGGATCATGAAATGAGCCTCAAACATGTCTTTTCCAATTCTCAAAACAATTTTCAGCATATATTTCATCAAGGAACAGCAAGAGAAACAATATATGAGCTCCACATACATTTTCCAGCTCATAAATATAATTTCTTGTATGTATTTTGATGAGGGGCAGCAATATGGAATGAAAATATAAGCCCAAACATGCTTTCTTTCCATCCCATAAAATAATTTCCAGCATATATTTCATACTTCCAAATATTTCAAGCAACGAAAGTAATAGAGGCAGCCCTCAAGTATGCCTTTCCATAGACATTTATAAAGGAATAAAAATGCATTTCTAGACGACTTTTCCAATGCTTTAATTTATCATGTATACCAAATGTCTTAAGCATAGAAGAAGAGAAAGCAACCACGGTATGCTATATTTTGATGTCCAAGAGGACTATTTCATGCATAAATCACTGAACATACACAAACCATGCTTCTTCACGCTTTAAAAAAAACTGGAAATATTTTTATGTCATCCGAAATAGTGAAAAATAGAGAGGAGAAGGATACCTTTTCCTTTTTGTAAACTTAAAGCAAAGAAATAGTAAAGTAGGCTTGAGAAAATCACTCCAATAGCAACCCACAAAAATTTCTAACGATTTCCAGCTTTCGACACGACAAATTCGAGTCTTCGGGATCTTCGAACAGCAAAGGAACAAAGTTTCTTTTCCAACAGGAAAAACAGAAAATAAATTACCCTATTCGAATGAAGAATAGAGGTAGAAAAACACCCGAATCTCCCTAAAAATCTCTCAAGAACTCTCTCAAAATTTTCAACAACCCCCAAGCCACAGAAGATGAGAAGAAAAGGTAAGAATGAAATTAAAAGATATTTTGGCAGCACCTCCCCACTCTCAGAAATTTCGGCCAGCCCTCAGGAACTCCCCAAAATGGGGTTTTTATAGCAAAAGAGGGAGGAGGAAGAATACCATCGCTCACCTGGGCGGTGAGCCGAGCCAAAAGAAGCGACAAACCTCGCGTGAGGAGAGGACGACAGAGGCGGAGCTTTGTCGCAGAGGAGCGTGGCACGGCGTGGAAACTTTTTACAGGGCGGCAGACGTACGAGGAGGGGACCTCGGCCGAAGCTTCGCGAGGAAGAGGGCTACTCGGTCGGTCTCGCGAACGAAGGAAGGGGCTCGATCGGTCTCGCGAACGAAGGACGGGGCGGGACTCACGAACGAGCGAGGGAGGCGTGCGTGAGTTTAGTGATTTAGATATTTAAGGTATTTAAAAAAAGAAAATAAGGATTTTTTTATTTAAAATGTGTGTATGTATATATATATATATATATATATATATATATCAATTTTTGTGCAATTTATTCATGTGCGGCGCCCTAGAAAAATGGGTGTCCCCCCTAGGTAATTTCGACATTCCGGACGCACCGGCGCAAATCATTTTGCCGTCAGAGGTCGCTTTGACGAATTCATCGATTTGCATGTCAATTTTCTCGTGTCAAAAGTATGGCAATATGTGTGTCCTTTCCTACCAAAATTGGTATCCCGGACGCGTTGGCACAGTCCAATTCATCGTCGAAGGTCATCCGGAGAAGTTCGCATTTTCACCCGTCCTTTAGGCTTAATTGAAGTCCGATTTCGTGCTATTTTGTGAGTTTTGTGCATTTGGTGTGTGTATGTGACGAAAAAGTCGTGACGAAGTTTTCCTAAGGCTTAGAGTCCTTTTATGAACTTTTTTCTTGAGTCTTCATAAAATAGCCCATAACCGCTCGTTCATAAAACGATGATCTTGTGCCATAAATGTTAGACATCAAACAAAAATAAGAAGTGGCTAGAATTTCTAAAAGGGTGAGTCATAATTCTAGTTTTCTAAGACGATCAATAGGAACTCCTAGAGCTATATCCTAAGACCCTAAGGAAAAAGAAATGACCTAAAAAATGAGGTCAACAGGGTGTCATTATTAACCTTATGCCACTATTCATTTTTAAGAGGTTATGATTAGGGGGGATATCTCCTATTGTAACCCTTCAGTTTGTTGATTGCTCGATCATTTATTCAAAGGGGTTATAAATGATGTTTTAGTGAAAGTGGATAAATTTATCTTCTCTGTTGATTTCATCATGTTAGATATAGAGAAAGATAAAGAGATCCCTATGATACTAGAAAGACCTTTCCTAGCTACTGACCGTGCTATGATTGACGTGCAGAATGGAGAGTTATCGATGAGAGTGAACGATTAAGAGGTAACTTTTAATGTGTTAAAATCTGTGAAATTGCCTTTTGATTTTATTGAAGATTCATGCTATCGGATTGATCTCATAGATCATTTTTAAAGTCATCAATTTCGAGAGTGTTTTCAAATTAAACCACAAGAGCACATTTTGATTGAGGATGAAACGATAGGTTTTGAGGATGAATCTGCTCTATTAGTTGAGATAACTCGAGAATTGTTAGGGAGAGATTTGAGATACTTTATACTACTTAAANCCCCCCCGAACTTGTGTTGAAGGTGTTTCTTAAATATTTAAAGTGTGCTTAATGATCTCAGAATTGAGTAGCTCACAAGGGGAAAAATTAATGAGCGTTCTGAGGAGTCTCAAGAAACCTTTTGGAGGGATCAAGCAGACATAAAGGTTATTAGTTCTTCGATATGTATGCATAGGATCCTGATCGAGGAAGATCATAAACTCCGGGCAAATCCTCAAAGTAGATTTAACCCTGTTATGAAAGAAATTGTTTAGAAGAAGATTTTGAAATGGCATGATGCAGTTATTATCTACCCTATTTCTGATAGTGTCTGGGTTAGTTCTATCTGTTATGTTCCTAAGATAGGGAGAGTGATTATGCTAGTGAACGAGCAAAATGAATTAATTTTCACTAGACATGTCACTGGGTGGCGAATATATATATATCATAAGAAATTAAATGCAACCACCAAGAAGGATTAATTTCCTTTACCATTCTTAGATCAGATGTTGGATAGACTAGCTGATCATCTATATCTTTGCTTTCTGAACGGGTATTCAGGACATCATCAGAGGCTTGCTTTTAGAAGAATGTTCTTTGGGTTATGTGATGCACCCGCTATGTTTCAGAGGTGCATAATGTCAAATTTCCGTGACCTAATTGAGAAATGAATAGAATTATTTATGGACGATTTTTCAGTATTTGACCCATCATTTGGTTTCTGCGTAGATCAATTCACCAAGGTATTGAGACCTTGTGAAGAAACAAATTCTGTTATCAATTGGGAGAAGTGCCAATTCATGGTATCTGAAGCAATTGTTCTTTGACAATTTCTGAGAGAGATATGGAGGTAGATCTATCCAAAATTCAGGTTATTAAGAAACTTCTCTCACTCACTTTAGGGAGGGAAGTTAAAATTTTTATGGGATATGCTAGATTTTATCAGCGATATATTAAAAATTTCTTCAAAATCACCAAACATTTAAACCATCTGTTGGAGAAGGATGTTGTATTTAATTTTGATTAGGATTGTCTAGTTGTCTTTAATACTTTAAAAGAGAAGTTAGTTATTGCTTCCATCATTTTTACACCTAGTTGGGGAAACCCATTCGGATTAGTATGTGATGCGAGTGACTACGCTATATGAACAATTTTAGGATAAAGGCATGACAAGATGTTTCGGGCTATATTCTTTGCTAGTAAGACTCTTATTGAAACTCAAATTAATTATACCGTTAATAAAAAGGAGTTGCTAGCTACAGTTTATGTTTTCGACAAATTCAGGCTGTATTTGATTGGTACCAAGTGTATTGTTCATACCGACTATTCTGCTAGTCGATATCTGATGCCGAAGAATGACACCAAGCAAAGGTTGATCAGATGAGTCCTTTTACTACAAAAGTTCGATATCGATATAGTAGATATGAGAGGTAATCAGAATCAAACAGCTAAACATTTATCGTGATTGGATCAAGGAAATTCATGTGCATTTAATGAGGACATCAATGAAAATTTTCTTGATGAGCGACTGCTTGCTGTTACTGAATGAAAAATTTAGTGGTATGTTGACATAGTGAATTACATAGTGATATTTTACCTTATGATCTGATATACCAACAGCGAAAGGACATTATTCATGATGTCAGATATTATCTTTGGGAAGACCCATATTTATATTCGAAGTGTAAAGACTAAATAATTAGTTGTTTATTCCTAGAAGTGACCCAAGAAGTTATTAGGAAATATCATGATTATGAATTTGGGGGATATTTTGTGGTGTATAGAACCGCTGCTAAGATTTTATAATTTGAATTTTATTGGACTACTCTGTTTAGAGATGTAAATGATTATATAAAGACTTGGAACAGATGTCAGAGTGTAAATAATATTTTTAAGCCAGATGAAATGTCCTCGAATTTTACTTTGGAGATTGAGATTTTTTATGTTTGCAATTTAGACTTCATAGGACCATTTATAGCTTCTTTAGGAAATTTGTGTATTTTCATAGTTGTGGACTATGTCTCAAAGTAGATAGATGGAGCGATTCTACCTAATTGTGAAATTTAAAGCGTATCTAAATTCTTAAAGTATACATTTTGTAGATATTATATGTCTAGAGTGATCATTAGTGATTGGGGAAAACACTTTAGGAATAGAAAGATTGAGAAATTAGTTGCAAAGTATGATATAAAACATAAAATACGATGTTTTATGGATATAAAACTACTTATAAAACACCTATAGGGATGTCTCATTGTAGGCTCCTATTTGGCAAAACTTGTCACTTGCCAGTTAAATTAGAGCACAAAGTATATTGAGTTGTTAAAAATTCAATTATAATATGAAGGAAACTGATAAGAAAAAAGTTGCTACAGTTAAATGAATTTTGATAAAATTATACAAGAATCTTATGCAAATGTGAAAAATATTATAGAGCACAAAGCATATTGGGCTGTTAAGAAATTCAATTATAATATGAAGGAAGCTGATGAGAAAAATGTTGCTACAGTTAAATGAATTTGATGAAATTAGACAAGAATCTTATGAATTTGAGCACAAAACATATTGGGCTGTTAAGAAATTTAATTATAATATGAAAGAAGTTGATGAGAAAAAGGTTACTATAGCTAAAATTTGATAAAATTAGACAAGAATCTCATGAAAACGCAAAAATATATTTAAAGAAAATGAAGAAATGATATGATCAAAAGATTCTTAGGAAGAATTGAGCCTGGACAGAAGTTTTTTTTTTTACAATACACGATTGAAATTATTTCCAGAAAAACTTTAATCCAGACTGTCAAAACCATTTATTGTAATAAATGTTTATCCTTTTGGTGCTATTGATATCAAAGATCCTAAGAGTAGTAGCATGTTTAAAGTGATTGAACAAATACTAAACCATACTTTGGTGGTGAGATACTTGTGGTAATGAGGTCTTAAAGTTGTGTCATCCTGAGTAATATATATGGTATCTTCGTGTTGAGGACGTTAAATTAAGCGCTTCTTAGGAGGTAACCTCAGTTTGTTATTATATATTAATGTTATGTAGTATGCTTGAATATATGTTGATGTGCTTGTGCTTGTGTGGTGATTGTTTTGTAGTGATTTGGAGTGTGTCACTTGAGGTGGAATTACTTTGCCTCAAGGCATTTATCCTTAGTCTTCTCGTTGTGGTTGAACTCTGACATGTCTTTTTGTAGTAGAAGGATCAACTGCATCCTCTATAGCCTACTTAATTGTATGTTGGGATTTATAGGAGATATAATGAGTTTGGACATGGAAAAGGTCAATTGCAATTCGTTATTTTCTCCCTTTCTTCTATTAAGATGGTCTCTGTTGTTCAGAGACTAGAAGGACTGGTGGATGATTCTTGAATTGAACGGTTTGAGGCGTATATTTTTAGAGACAGGGTAGCACGTGAGGATTGATAAAATATAAACCAATTCGATTAGTTCACTAGCTATCTAACTGATCAGTTCGAGATATAATGGTGAAACCAATGGATTGGAAATAACAAGTTTATTGAATTTCCAGTTTATTTTCTTTATTAAATACATGAAAGCACCCGAAAATCAATAGAGGATTCCGTTAGAGATTAGGAAGAAAAGGAGAGAGATGTGATGAGGAGGATGAGTGACCTTAGTTATCCTTAGTTATAGAGTTTTGTTGGTATACATATTATATGTGATCAAAGATTTAGGGTGGATGAATAATGCAAATTAAGTGACAATGACCAATTTTGGTTTGGGCGCCAACTTAGGCGCCTAAGCGCCACTATGGGCAAGTAGCGCCTTAGCGCCGCCCTGGCCGGTTCAACCTCATTTCGCGTATTTTCTTCCCCTTTTTTTCTTCGGCGACTGAGAGGCAAAAGTTAGTGCTCTTCATTTTCTTCCAATATCTCTTGATCCAGGAGGTTCTAGTGAGTAGAAATCACTACAAGGTAAATTTCACTCCTTTAACCTTCTCTGTTGATTCTCATTTTAGATTTTGAAATTTTTCGTTGGAGAGAGCTTGGGTTGAAAATTTTGAGGAAAAATTTGATTGAACTTCTGATTTTCATCTTGATTGCATCCACATTATTTTAAATCCTTATTTCTTGTGATTTTTACCTTTGATACTTCTCAATGGCCCCTAAAAGTAAGGGCGACAAAACAAAATATTATTTGGACAAGAAATTTGCAAGCTCCAATGCTGAGCTGTGTTACAATGGCTTCTTGATATCGAAGGAGTTATTTGTTGAACTTGGATTCATTAGCCCTGGGGTTTTGTCGAGAGTATGATTGTGAGTCCGTATTGGGAGGATTTTTGTTATAGCACCTCTGTAGCTATGATTTTTGTGGTGAAAGAGTTCCATGCCAATCTTCTTGAGACGTTTGATGATTTATTTTTTATAAGATAGAAGTAGGTTGATATCTCTTCTTCTCGTATCAATGCGTTATTTGTGTTGAGAGATGTCCCAAGGAGTTTTTACTCTAGCTTCATTCCTATAGATTCTAATTTAGATGAAATTATCAGATTTTTGACTAATGGTAGGGGGCATAGAAAATTTGAAATGATCATAAAATCAATTTTCCTTCATCCAAGCTCAATGCAACTTATAAGGTTTGACACTATTTCAATTCTGCTCAGCTACTTCCCTCTACCAACTTGAGTGAGGTTCCTAGGGATAGAGCATCTCTCAACTTTTGGATTCAAACCATGAAATCTATTGATATTGGTTCTCATTTATCATTCCATCTTCAATGCAATGAAGGGGGGTCCACTCTTGGATTAAGACACCCCTCTACT
Organism: Phalaenopsis hybrid cultivar; assembly: GCA_002079205.1. Taxonomy (NCBI): domain Eukaryota; kingdom Viridiplantae; phylum Streptophyta; class Magnoliopsida; order Asparagales; family Orchidaceae; genus Phalaenopsis; species Phalaenopsis hybrid cultivar. Next base: position 207,996 of record JXCR01107344.1, on the reverse strand, counting down.
ATCTTTTCCCTATGCTAGAATTTTAGCTTGACTTTTGAAGTTGGGAGCAGCTTTAGCCTTTGAAGCCTATCTCCAAAACCAACTTGAATTTATATGATAAACATGTTGTTTTTGTTACTGGGGCTAGTTCTTCTCAGCCCTCTTGTTCTATGTCCTCTACTTCCTATTTTCATCCCCGTCCTTCCACGAGTTTAGCTTTGATGTCTTAAAGATTGGGTAAGCTGGAGGTTGGTGTTTCTATTATTCAGATGGTGGTCTATGATTTGGCGGACCACATTTCACACATGGATTGGCAGAACAAAAGCCCATACAATCTGTTTGCTAGTTTTCAGGCTACCCAACTGGCAATGTACAGGAGGAATCAATGGATTGGAGACAATCCTATTGAGTTCCCTGTGTATTCTCCCTATCAGCCCTACGAGCATACCCAATCGATGGATTCGATGGAGTACGACTCTAAGGAGGAATATGAGGATGATGAAGAAGAAGAAGATGATGATGATGGTGATGATGAGGATGAATAGTGGATGTTTAGGATGTTATTTTTATTCACTCTTGTTGATGTTATTTTTATTTTTATTGAATCAATCTGTTTTGTACTGTGGAACTATTTTTATATTCCTGTTGTAATATTCAGACTTTTTGTTGCTAATTTTATTCAGCATCATGTTGAGTTCAGATTTACTTATTATTACATACCTGTTCATTTCTGGTTATACATGTTGATCTTGTTGATATACACGTGGTAGGAAGTAGGTCTGTACTTTTATCTTCCCATTTAAATTCGTGTTGTAAATTGCTTAAAATGTTTGAAATTAAGTTTGGAGGGAAAAAAATATTATAGAGCTTAAACTTATTTGTCTTAGGTAAAGTAAGTTTGAATTGTTATTTTCAATTAACTTGAAGTTTGGGAATAAATTTAGAACTATCACATCATGAGGAAGGATAAGCATAGTTAATTTATGTAACTCGATGTAAATTAAGTTATACTAGTGTTAAGTAACTTTTGCAATTCAACATATATGAAATTGATTGAAATTTTTGTTTTAAAAAAGTATCATATATTTGTTAAATTTTATGCTCTTAGATATATACTTAACAAGAATTGAGTCTCTTTAAAATTGTATTTTTAGCTAATACTTAAACTTTTGAAAAATTAAAAAGAAGAGGAATGTGGAATGCTTAATTTAAAGAGATGATAGTAAAATTCAAGATTATTATAAGACCTATCTAGATATAGTAATCCTCATAAGGTTATGTTAAGGATTGAAATATTCATCTTAAAGCAAGAAAAGAATATAAAAGAAAATAAAAATGAGGAGAAGCTTTATCAAAAATTGGTTTCACTAGATTCTTTTTAAATTTTCAACTCCACTACATTCCTAAGTTTACTGATGTTTACCTTTTAAAGGGGGTGCTTAAATTCTATCTATGTAGTGTGTCCTCTTTGTCATTTATTGATTTCTTTTTGAAGTAAATATGACTATAGATTTTCTTGCTTGGATGCAAGATTTCTAATACGTTTTGTCTGGACTTATTTGCTAGCGAGTTTTATTGTCATCAATATGTCTTTCTTAAGGTATGATTGTTGATAATTTTTTTATGAAATCCACTATTATAAGTTAATTAAATCGGTAATTAAGATTTAGTGTTACTTGATGACAAGTAACCTTTAACTTTGTGGTATTTTGATGTGTAGATAAGTATGCTAATATTTCTTTATGATTTACACATTTTTATTGATGAGATTGCATTTTAAAGAAATGCATTTTTATGTTTTTCTTGCACGTACATGTAATGGAAGTGAGGAAATGTGGAGGTGACTTGGATCAAAAGGAGCTTAGTGAGGAAGCGAGGGACTGGCCTGGATAACCCGATATTGGCGCCTAAACGCCAACCACTGGGCGTCCGGTCGCCGCGATACTGGCGCCTAGGCGTCGGACCCATGGACACCTTGGCACACCCATGTTTTCTACAACATGCAGACAAACAGGCACTTAGGCGCCAGCCCCTAGGCACCAACAACTTCTTGGAGCAGTTTTGGCAGTTTGGGAAGATTGTCGTGGGGAGTTGTGTAAGAGGACATGGAGTGGTTTTATGTTATGATATATGTGTCTATATATACATGTATGAGGGGACTGATGAAGATGGATGCCCTTGCGGGAAGATTGATGATTTTTGAAGGTTAGATTGTTGTAGTTTCCTTCTTCTTTCAGTGCTGAGGAGAGAGAGAGCCTTCAAGGGCAGCAGCCCAGGCTCAGGAGGAGTCTTGGTTAAGCATCATCGGGTCATTGTAAAGGAGAGACAGATAAGTTTTGTTTGTATTTGTTATTGTATTTCATTTGTAAGCATTTGGATAGTGCATTTGTTTTGTTTCAATAATTATGCGGTATCTTCCTCATGCTTCTTGATTAGATTTCTTTACCTTACCTTGTCATGATCAAGTAGGGTTTATAAGACTGGAAAGCTCTTTTAAATTATTTTTAATTATAAAATATGATGATTAACCTTTAGATTTTCGNTCTCCTTTTGATTGAGTCAGAGCTTTTCTCACCTGTTGTTCCACCATTTGGTTAATGTCTTTTTCTGATATTTATTCATGAACTGAGTCTTTCTTTGGTTGATCATCTTCATTGACCGACGTGAATTCATTCTTATCATCGACGATTTTGACGTTTTCTGAATGGCTTGCCCCCGAGGGTACCATCGGGCGTGATTGTGATTGTCCTTGAGTAGTGGCTATAGCGGTCGTCGTTTCTTTTGGTTGTTTCTTCATCTGGTTGATTTGTTCATCACGTTGAATGGCTCTTCGCAACTCATCCACGACGCTCTCCTCAGTGGGCAAAGGAGCATTGCACGAGGATAAGGTGGCTCTGGCCTCAATAACGTTAATTTCTGCAAACTCTTCTATCTCATATTCTGACGGGTCGTAGGGTGCATCACCCATATCTTTTCTTCGTTCTTCAGACAACCGTGTAATGTCGGCTCGAAGCTTTTCCAATGAACCCTCGATCAATCTTCCTTTCACAATTTTAAGGTCAGTTGAAGGTTTTTGATGAGCATCACCTTTTGCTGAGCACTGATGTAGTTGTGTGGAAATTAGATGGAGCAACTGGATTAGCTGAAATCATTCTTCTTTCGGGATTTGTCAAATATTCTTTCGAAATCATTATTTTTCCATTTTTGAAATTCTTTTCAAGTCATTCTTTGAAGCTGATACAGTTTTTTATAGTATGTCCGAGCAGTCTGTGGTAAGGACAGTAGTTAGGATGGTCTTTCATATAGACCTCTTCCGGCCTCTTTGGCTCTAGTAATCTGAATTTGAGATTTTTAATCAAATCCTGGAACATATTTGCTACAACTTCTTTTCTGAAAGAATATACTTTGTTCACCCCTGCTATCATCTCAGATTTTCTTTCGAATGTCGTCACCGGCCTTGGACCATTATTGATAGGTGGCGACGGTACTGTGGTAGCAGCCCCATATACTCCAACCTCTCCGTAGGTGGCAAGCAACTGGTGGAACTTATTCCTCATGCATAGAGGTGAGGTCTCACGTAATCCTATTTCACCTAGTCGGAGGGTAGTGTCAGTAATAGCTAGCTCTGTGGCTTTCGCCTTCTCGGCCCTTAGAATTTTCTGGTTGTGTCTCCTTTTTTGTGTTTTAGTAAATTGCACGGACTTTGAATTGGACCCAATTTCGAATGCAGAAAACGACAGGGCAAAAACATCAACAGACACTTCTTCATAATGAATCTCCTTCCCTTTGTTTAGTGGAACAGTTGGTGTAGTAGCAGTGAATCCAGTGGCAGAAACAAAAATAGTTCTGGGAGCGATCCTTGCGCTCTTAGCGGCGTACTTTACAGCAACAACAAAATTCTTTTCAATCAATGCCCTCTTTAGAGGAGGAATTTCATTAACAGACTTGATATTAAACTCCACCACAGGCTCGACGGACTTATCTATTTCAGGCTTCATTACGATAACAGAGACATTCCCAAACTTGGCTTCAATATAATTGAATCCTTCTCCAATTTAATGACCGCCAAGTCAGGAAGTTCCCTCTGGCTAACAACAAACTCCTCTCTAGTGGCGAAATAAAAGATAAACTTTTGTGAAGACATTTTTTCTGTCATTTGAAAATTTTCTGAAAGTTGTGACGTCCGATGTCTTGCAATTTCAGCAGTATTACTCAAGTTAACGCACTTGTTTTATGAGCTGGGTATCCTTTAAAATTTATCCACGTGAATTTGGCACCAATTTGTGATTTGCTTTGTTTTGGTATTGGGTTTTAAGACTTTAACATTGTCGAGGACAGTTGAAAGGGAATTTGACGTGACTTGTAAAAAGGATAAACAGATTTTAGAAGAGAAGTGAAGTGATTATGAGGCATAGGAACTAGCCCAAAATAAGAAATGATCTATTCCACATTGGACCGACCCCGACCTCAACACACAACACCTATTAGAGGTCCACCCCACTAAACCCTAGGGACCTAGACCTTTCCGCTTAAGAATGGTTAAGCAGACAGTCCTGGACTCCAAGAGGAGCTGACTGTACTGACTCAAGGAAGAAATGAGCGCAGTAAGAATGGTAGTCTGGCCTATGAGGGATATGGACACACCACCGATGTATGAAAACATAACCACCTGATCAAAGATGGAGAGGAACCAGTCCCCAGCGGAGTCGCCAGAATTTGTCGGTCGTTTTTTAACCTTTCGTGGTTTGAGAAAGTGATGATTTTGTGATTCTTAAAATAATTTAAATATGAATATAATCTTTTTTTTTTTTTTAAAGTAACATTTTAATTTTAAAATAGGTGAGATCAAACAGGTCTCACATTTTAAATAGTTTAGATGATTGAATACAATACTACAGGTAATACACTTATCTCGAATAAATAAATATATCATTTGTAATAGAGATTCAATCACATAAACTAAATAATTTGTGACATCCGTTTTGGTCTGCGAAATATTTTATAAAAGGGCCAACAAGTTCTCCTATCTAACATAAAAAATTAGATAGGGTTTATTTTATCTGGGTTTCAGGTTCCCTATAGAGGCAAACCCCTATAGTTAATTATGTTTTAAATGACTGTGAGTCATTTAAGAAAACTCTCGATTAAGATCAGGTGGTTTTGCTTTCAAGATTTTATAGTTTAGGTTTTTCACGATTGGACATGGGAAAATCAAATAGGAATCACTCAAAATATGAACAATTATTTAAGGAATCTAAAGGGAAAAAAAGTAGGAGATATCACAGATCCAGGAGAAACCCTGAGGATGTCCCAACTATCCTAATGTTCAGCTTTATGTCTTTTGAAATAATATAATTTGACATTTCAATCCTGCAAATTATTTAGGACTTAGGACTTATGTTTGCACAATATCGGACTGTGCAAATAGCCTAAAAAGACAGGAGGATTTACACCGTACCGCACGGTAACCTCGGAGTCCTAAAACGTTAGGACTTATAATTGTACAACAGAGTTGTACAAAAAGCCTAAAGAGTGATCCTATGAGTTGTTATTTAAACTAAAAAAAGTGTAGGTGATGTGAATGTGTTTTGCTGTTGCAGGTCCACCTTGAAGTTATTCCTCGTCGTGTTGTCCATGATATTCGCTTCAAACTCTTCGTATTAGCACCTCCTGGTTTAGTTTTCGTTCTGAAAATGCACCTAACCACTAGGTTATTCTATACTAAGGCATAGCGTATCAAAGTAACTAAGCATGCAGTGTGAAAGAAAAGTAACATTGTACTGTACAGAAAAGAGGAAAGACAATATAACATGCTGGGAAAATAAAATGCTGTAATATAAATTAAATCTGTACACCTGGTAGGTTCATTGCTCCTTTAAGTTTAGCTATTATGCGTTATGTAAAAGAGGAAAGTATGACCTGAAAAAGGACTTAACAGAAATAGGTAAATCGTAGGAAAAAGATAAACAGATAAAATGAAATACAACATCACATATAAAGGACTAAGAATAGGAAATTTATATGTGATATTCGAATGTCCCCAATGGCCAGGAGTATTTGAGTATAGAACAAACTCAAATCCCGGAGCATTGGGTTTCAGTTTTGGTCAAGTTAAGGTAAGAATTTCATTATTTGATCCAATTAAATTAGTCATGAATCACAATCTAGTGCACTATCGTGCCTAATGTCCTAGTTATCTCATGAACTTGGGTCAGATGTCTGGTTTCTTAAGATCATTTGAACATTAGGATGATAAACTCTCTTAAGGTGTGCTCTTAAGACTTAGGAAGCATACACTTTAGTTTGGGGCTGAAGTGGTTCTAAAGTGTCTAATCTCAGTTAAGTGTCCTTTCAACTAACCCTCAAACATCTTTAGATTAAGCTTAGCTCATCATCAGACTCCTAAAACCTAAAGGGTAAACCTATAGCTTTGGGAAAAGAGTTGTGAAGTGTGCTTCAAACCTAGTTAGAACAATTGGATTTAAGTTTATTCAAAGCTTAAGGGACCTAAGTGCAGGTCTACTAATATTTCCAATCCATGTCCCTAATTGTTATCTAAGCTCTCATTTTCTTCCAACCCCTAACTATTCTTCCAATTTACAATTTTAACTTTCATATGCAAAAATATATGGTAGATGGTTCGCTATTCTACTCCCCTTTAGGTTTTATAACCTCGAAAATCCAAATCTTATTTTTAATTTTCTCTCCCTTTCTCTTTCCCTCATATTTCTCTTAAGACTGAATTGTTTCTGAATATAATTAAATCGGAAATTCTCATTTTTAACTTGACCGTTAAAAAAAAAAAAACAAAACGAACGAAAAGAAAACAATCAATTTTTTTAAAAACCAAGTCAAATCAGTGAAGCTTAAAATAAAATCATGAATGTATCCGTCTAAAACGTTTAAATTCGTTAAAAAGAAAATTTCGGATCAATCCCGAGAAGGATATCCTTTCCAAGTGACACTTTTATGGATTTTCAAACCCAACATGAATTCAATTTATGTCAAACTCAAAATGAAGCTTCAAGAGCCTTTTACATTTCATAAAATATAGGAGAACAATTCATAGAGAGCTTCCTTCTATACTTCCAAAAAAAAAATCATGTCATTATCAAAGCCCTTCAACTTCAACTTTCATCAAAAGCTCCTTCCATTTTTATATCTCACAATTATGAAATTGTCCATATAAATGTTCTTAATCAAAGCAATAGAAAGAGATAATTACCAATCCAATTTATCCCACTAAAAGGTCATGAGTTAAAATT
>JXCR01107344.1:128069-199191 GCA_002079205.1 Phalaenopsis hybrid cultivar | reverse complement strand
CCTCAGGCATCTTTTTAGTTTTTAAAATAATATTAAAGAGTTTAGTAAGCCAAGAAACTCCCAAATCTCCCAAATATTTCCACACTTCAATTGGGATATCATCAGGTCCTACAGACTTTCCACCTTTGGTTTTCTTTAAAGCCTCCTCAACTTCTTTTTTGCTAATGCGACGGTAGAAATGATACGTTTTATTATCATTAAGACTTTCCAGCAAGGAGCAAATCAGTAAAATATTTCAGCCAACATAAAACACTAAAAGAAGCCCAAACCGAGCTCAAGAAAAGAGCCAACCGAGCCCAGCACAAGGGCCAAACCAAAGCCTAAGGAATAGCCCAACAGTAAAACATTTCAGCCCCCATAAATCGCCAAAAGGAGCCCAAGAACATGGTCAACCGAGCATACCAAATAAGTTAAGTAAAATGCAATTTCCAACATGTATTTTAGTAAAGGACATGAAATGAGCCTGAAACATGTCTTTTCCAATTCTCAAAACAATTTTCAGCATATATTTCATCAAGGAACAACAAGAGAAACAATATATGAGCTCCACATATATTTTCCAGCTCATAAATATAATTTCCTGTATGTATTTTGATGATGGGCAGCAATAGGGAATGAAAATATAAGCCCAAACATGCTTTCTTTCTATCCCATAAAATAATTTCCAGCATATATTTCATACTTCCAAATATTTCAAGCAACGAAATTAATAGAGGCAGCCCTCAAGTATGCCTTTCCATAGACATTTATAAAGGAATAAAAATGCATTTCTAGACTACTCTTCCAATGCTTTCATTTATCATGTATACCAAATGTCTTAAGCATAGAAGAAAAGAAAGCAACCACGGTAAGAGGATTATTTCATGCATAAATCACTGAACATACACAAACCATGCTTCTTCGCGCTTTAAAAAAAAATGGAAATATTTTTATGCCATCCGAAATAGTGAAATATAGAGGAGAGGAGAATGATACGTTTTCCTTTTTGTAAACTTAAAGCAAAGAAAGAGTAAAGTAGGTTTGAGAAAATCACTCCAATAGCAACCCACGAAAATTCCTCACGATTTCCAGCTTTCGGCACGACAAATTCGGGTCTCCGGGATCTTCGAACAGCAAAGGAACAAAGTTTCCTCTCCAACAGGGAAAACAGAAAATAAATTACCCTAATCGAATGAAGAATAGAGGTAGAAAAACACCCGAATCTCCCTAAATTCTTTCAAGAACTCTCTCAAAATTTTCAACAACCCCCAAGCCACAGAAGATCAGAAGAAAATGTAAGAATGAAATTAAAAGATACTTTGACAGCACCTCCCCACTCTCAGAAATTTCGGCCAGCCCTCAGGAACTCCCCAAAATGGGGTTTTTACAGGAAAAGAGGGAGTAGGAAGAATACTATCGCTCACCTGGGCGGTGAGCCGAGCAAAGAGAAGCGACAAACCTCACGTGAGGAGAGGACGATAGAGGCGGAGGTTTGTCGCAGAGGAGCGTGGCACGACGTGGAAACTTTTCGCAGGGCGGAAGACGTACGAGGAGGGGACCTCGGCCGATGCTTTGCGAGGAAGAGGGCTACTCGGTCGGTCTCGCGAACGAAGGAAGGGGGCTCGATCGGTCTCGCGAATGAAGGACAGGGCGGGACTCACGAACGTGCGAGGGAGGCGTGCGTGAGTTTAGGGANATATATATATATATATATATATATATATATATATATATATCAATTTTTGTGCAATTTATTCATGTGCGGCGCTCTAGAAAAATGGGTGCCCCCTAGGTAATTTTGACATTCCGGACGCACTGGCACAGTTCATTTTGCCGTCAGAGGTCGCTTTGAGGAATTCATCGATTTGCGTGTCAATTTTATCGTGTAAAAAATATGGCAATATGGGTGTCTTTTCCTACTAAAATTGGTATCACGGACGCGTTGGCGCAGCCCAATTTGTCTTCGGAGGTCATCCGGAGAAGTTCGCATTTTCACCCGTCCTTTAGGCTTACTTAAAGTCTGATTTCGTGCAATTTTGTGAATTTTGTGCATTTAGTGTATGTATGTGACGAAAAAGTTGTGACGAAATTTTCCTAAGGCTTAGAGTCCTTTTAGAAACTTTTCCCTTGAGTCTTCACAAAATAACCCATAACCGCTCGTTCATAAAATGATGGTCTTGTGCCATAAATGTTAGACATCAAACAAAAATAAGAAGTGACTAGAATTTCTAAAAGTGTGGGTCATAATTCTAGTTTTCTAAGACAATCAATAGGAACTCTTAGAGCTAGATCCTAAAACCCTAAGGAAAAAGAAATGACCTAAAAAATGAGGTCAACAGGGTATCAGCATTAACCTTATGCCACTATTCATTTTTATGAGGTTATGATTAGGGGGATATCTCCTATTGTAACCCTTCAGTTTGTTGATCGCTCGATCACTTATTCAAATGAGTTATAGATGATGTTCTAGTGAAAGTTGATAAATTTATCTTCTCTATTGATTTCATCATGTTAGATATAGAGAAAGATAAAGAGATCCCTATGATACTAGAAAGACCTTTCCTAGCTACTGACCGTGCTATGATTGACGTGCAGAAAGGAGGGTTATCGATGAGAGTGAACGATTAGGAGGTAACTTTTAATGTGTTAAAATCTGTGAAGTTGCCTTTTGATTTTATTGAAGATTCATGCTATAGGATTGATCTCATAGATCATTTTTTAAGTCATCAATTTCGAGAGTGTTTTCAAATTAAACCACAAGAGCATATTTTGATTGAGGATGAAACAATAGGTTTTGAGGATGAATCTGCTCTATTAGTTGAGATAACCCGAGAATTGTTAGGGAGAGATTTGAGATACTTTATACTACTGAAAATTCTAAACCTCTTGTTCATTCCACTGAGGAACCACCCCCTCCCCCCCCGGAACTTGTGTTGAAGGTGTTTCTCAAATATTTAAAGTATGCTTACTTGGGGAAGTCATCAATATTGCTGGTAATGATCTCAGAATTGAGTAGCTCACAAGGGGAAAAATTTATGAGCGTTCTGAGGAGTCTCAAGAAAGCTTTTGGAGGGATCGAGCAGACATAAAGGTTATTAGTTCTTCGATATGTATGCATAGGATCCTGATGGAGGAAGATCATAAACTCCGGGCAAATCCTCAAAGTAGATTTAACCCTGTTATGAAAGAAATTGTTTAGAAGAAGATTTTGAAATGGCATGATGCTGTTATTATCTACCCTATTTCTGATAGTGTCTGGGTTAGTTCTATCTGTTATGTTCCAAAGATAGGGAGAGTGATTATGCTAGTGAACGAGCAAAATGAATTAATTTTCACTATACATGTCACTGGGTGGCGAATACGTATATATCATAAGAAATTAAATGCAACCACCAAGAAGGATTAATTTTCTTTACCATTCTTAGATCAGATGTTGGATAGGCTAGCTGATCATCTATATCTTTGCTTTCTAAATGGGTATTCAGGATATCATCAGAGGCTTGCTTTTAGAAGAATGTTCTTTGGGTTATGTGATGCACCCGCTATGTTTCATAGGCATAATGTCAAATTCCTATGACCTAATTGAGAAATGAATAGAATTATTTATGGACGATTTTTCAGTATTTGACCCATCATTTGGTTTCTGCTTAGATCATTTCACCAAGTTATTGAGACCTTGTGAAGAAACAAATTCTGTCATCAATTGGGAGAAGTGTCAATTCATGGTTTCTGAAGCAATTGTTTTATGACAATTTCTGAGAGAGATATGGAGGTAGATCTATCCAAAATTCAGGTTATTAAGAAACTTCTCTCACCCACTTTAGGGAGGGAAGTTAAAATTTTTATGGGATATGCTAGATTTTATCAGCGATATATTAGAAATTTCTTCAAAATCACCAAACATTTAAACCATCTGTTGGAGAAGGATGTTGTATTTAATTTTGATTAGGATTGTCTAGTTGTCTTTAATACTTTAAAAGAGAAGTTAGTTACTGCTTCCATCATTTTTACACCTAGTTGGGGAAACCCATTCGGATTAATATGTGATGCGAGTGACTACGCTATATGGACAGTTTTAGGATAAAGGCATGATAAGATGTTTCGGGCTATATTCTTTGCTAGTAAAACTCTTATTGAAACTCAAATTAATTATATCGCTAATAAAAAGGAGTTGCTAGCTACAGTTTATGTTTTCGATAAATTCAGGCTATATTTGATTGGTACCAAGTGTATTGTTCATACCGACCATTCTGCTAGTCTATATCTGATGCCGAAGAAGAACACCAAGCAAAGGTTGATCAGATGAGTCCTTTTACTGTTCGATATCGATATAGTAGATATGAGAGGTAATGAGAATCAAACAGCTAAACATTTATCGTGATTGGATCAGGGAAATTCATGTGCATTTAATGAGGACATCAATGAAAATTTTCTTGATGAGCGACTGCTTGCTGTTACTGAATGAAAAATTTAGTGGTATGTTGACATAGTGAATTACATAGTGATATTTTACCTTATGATCTGATATACCAACAGCGAAAGGACATTATTCATGATGCCAGATATTATTTTTGGGATGACCCATATTTATATTCGAAGTGTAAAAACTAAATAATTAGCTGTTTATTCCTAGAAGTGACCCAAGAAGTTATTAGGAAATATCATGATTATGAATTTGGGGGATATTTTGTGGTGTATAGAACCGCTGCTAAGATTTTATAATTTGAATTTTATTGGACTACTCTGTTTAGAGATGTAAATGATTATATAAAGACTTGGAACAGATGTCAGAGAGTAAATAATATTTTTAAGCCAGATGAAATGTCCCCGAATTTTACTTCGGAGATTGAGATTTTTTTATGTTTGCGATTTAGACTTCATAGGACCGTTTATAGCTTCTTTAGGAAATTTGTGTACTTTCATAGTTGTGGACTATGTCTCAAAGTAGATAGAGGGAGCGATTCTACCTAATTGTGAAATTTAAAGCGTATCTAAATTCTCAAAGTATACATTTTGTAGATATTATGTCTAGAGTGATCATTAGTTATTGGGGAAAACACTTTAGGAATAGAAAGATTGAGAAATTAGTTGCAAAGTATGATATAAAGCATAGGATACGATGTTTTATGGATCTATAGAACTACTTATAAAACACCTATAGGGATGTCTCATTGTAGGCTCCTATTTGGCAAACCTTGTCACCTGCCAGTTAAATTAGAGCACAAAGTATATTGGGTTGTTAAAAATTCAATTATAATATGAAGGAAACTGATGAGAAAAAAGTTGCTACAGTTAAATGAATTTTGATGAAATTATACAAGAATCTTATGAAAATGCGAAAAATATTGTAGAGCACAAAGCATATTGGGCTGTTGAGAAATTCAATTATAATATGAAGGAAGCTGATGAGAAAAATGTTGCTACAGTTAAATGAATTTGATGAAATTAGACAAGAATCTTATGAATTTGAGCACAAAACATATTGGGCTGTTAAGAAATTTAATTATAATATGAAAGAAGTTGATGAGAAAAAGGTTACTATAGCTAAAATTTGATAAAATTAGACAAAAATCTTATGAAAATGCAAAAATATATGTAAAGAAAATGAAGAAATGACATGATCAAAAGATTCTTAGGAAGAATTGAGCCTGGACAGAAGTTTTTTTTTTTTTACAATACACGATTGAAATTATTTCCAGAAAAACTTTAATCCAGACTGTTAAAACCATTTACTTTAATAAATGTTTATCCTTTTGGTGCTATTGATATCAAAGATCCTAAGAGTAGTAGCATGTTTAAAGTGATTGAACAAATACTAAACCATACTTTGGTGGTGAGATACCTGTGGTAAATGAGGTCTTAAAGTTGTGTCATCCTGAGTAATATATATGGTATCGTCGTGTTGAGGACATTAAATTAAGCGCTTCTTAGGAGGTAACCTCAGTTTGTTATTATATATTAATGTTATGTAGTATGCTTGAATATATGTTGATGTGCTTGTGCTTGTGTGGTGATTGTTTTGCAGTGATTTGGAGTGTGTCACTTGAGGTGGAATTACTTTGCCTCAAGGCATTTATCCTTAGACTTCTCGTTGTGCTTGAACTCTGACATGTCTTTTTGTAGTAGAAGGATCAACTACATCCTCTATAGCCTACTTAATTGTATGTTGGGATTTATAGGAGATATAATGAGTTTGGACATGGAAAAGGTCAATTGCAATTCGTTATTTTCTATTTCCGACCCGTTCTTCTATTAAGATGGTCTCTGTTGTTCAGAGATTAGAAGGACTGGTGGATGATTCTTGAATTGAACGGTTTGAGGCATATAGTTTTAGAGACAGGGTAGCACGTGAGGATTGATAAAATATAAACCAATTCGATTAGTTCACTAGCTATCTAACTGATCAGTTCGAGATATAATGGTGAAACCAATGGATTGGAAATAACAAGTTTATTGAATTTCCAGTTTATTTTCTTTATCAAATACAGGAAAGCACCCCAAAATCAATAGAGGAGGATTCCGTTAGAGATTAGGAAGAAAAGGAGAGAGATGTGATGAGGAGGATGAGTGACCTTAGTTATCCTTAGTTATAGAGTATTGTTGGTATACATATTATATGTGATCAAAGATTTAGGGTGGATGAATAATGCAAATTAAGTGACAATGACCAATTTTGGTTTGAGCGCCAACTTAGGCGCCTAAGCGCCACTATGGGCAAGTAGCGCCTTAGCGCCGCCCTGGCCGGTTCAACCTCATTTCGCGTATTTTCTTCCCCTTTTCTTCTTCGGCGACTGAGAGGCGAAAGTTAGGGCTCTTCATTTTCTTCCAATATCTCTTGATCCAAGAGGTTCTAGTGAGTAGAAATCACTACTATAAGGTAAATTTCACTCCTATAACCTTCTCCTTTGATTCTCATTTTAGATTTTGAAATTTTTCGTTGGAGGGAGCTTGGGCTGAAAATTTTGAGGAAAAATTTGATTCAACTTCTGATTTGCATCTTGATTGCATCCACATTATTTTAAATCCTTATTTCTTGTGATTTTTACCTTTGATACTTCTCAATGGCCCCTAAAACTAAGGGCGGCACAACAAAATATTATTTGGACAAGAAATTTGCAAGCTCCAATGCTGAGTAGTGTTACAATGGCTTCTTGATATCGAAGGAGTTGATTGTTGAACTTGGATTCATTAGCCCTGGGGTTTTGTCGAGAGTGTGATTGTGAGTCGGCATTGGGAGGATTTTTGTTAGCACCTCTGCAGCTATGATTTCTTTGGTGAAAGAGTTCCATGCCAATCTTCTTGAGACGTATGATGATTTATTTTTTATAAGATAGAAGTAGGTTGATATCTCTTCTTCTCGTGTCAATGCGTTATTTGTGTTGAGAGATGTCCCAAGGAGTTTTTACTCTAGCTTCATTCCTATAGATTCTAATTTAGATGAAATTATCAGATTTTTGACTAATGGTAGGGGGCATAGAAAATTTGAAATGATCATAAAATCAATTTTCCTTCATCCAAGCTCAATGCAGGTTATAAGGTTTGACACTATTTCATTTTTGCTCAGCTACTTCCCTCTACCAACCTGAGTGAGGTTCCTAGGGATAGAGCATCTCTCAACTTTTGTATTCAAACCATGAAATTTATTGATATTGGTTCTCATTTATCATTCCATCTTCAATGCAATGAAGGGGGATCCACTCTTGGATTAAGACACCCCTCTACTATCTTTTCCCTATGCTAGAATTTTAGTTTGACTTTTGAAGTTGGGAGGAGCAGCTTTAGCCTTTGAAGCCTATATCCAAAACCAACTTGAATTTATATGATAAACATGTTGTTTTTGTTACTGGGGCTCTTGTTCTATGTCCTCTACTTCCTATTTTCAGCCCCGTCCTTCCACGAGTTTAGCTTTGATGTCTTAAAGATTGGGTAAACTGGACGTTGGTATTTCTATTATTCAGATGGTGGTCTATGATTTGGCGGACCACATTTCACACATGGATTGGCAGAACAAAAGCCAACACAATCTGTTTGCTAGTTTTTAGGCTACCCAACTGGCAATGTACAAGAGGAATCAGTGGATTGGAGACAATCCTATTGAGTTCCCTGTGTATTCTCCCTATCAGCCCTACGAGCATACCCAATCGATGGATTCGATGGAGGGCGACTCTAAGGAGGAAGATGAGGATGATGATGAAGAAGAAGATGATGATGACGATGATAATGATGAGGATGAAGAATAGTGGATGTTTAGGATGTTATTTTTATTCACAGCTGTTGATGTTATTTTTATTTTTATTGAATCAATCTGTATTGTATTGTGGAACTATTTTTATATTCCTGTTGTAATATTCAGACTTTTTGGTGCTAATTTTATTCAGTATCATGTTGAGTTCAGATTTACTTATTATTACATACCTGTTCATTTCTGGTTATACATGTTGATCTTGTTGATATACACGTGGTAGGAAGTAGGTCTGTACTTTTATCTTCCCATTTAAATTCGTGTTGTAAAATGCTTAAAATGTTTGAAATTAAGTTTGGAGGGAAAAAAATATTATAGAGCTTAAACTTTTTTGTCTTAGGTAAAGTAAGTTTGAATTGTTATTTTCAATTAACTTGAAATTTGGGAATAAATTTAGAACTATCACATCATGAGGAAGGATAAGCATAGTTAATTTATTTAACTCGATGTAAATTAAGTTATACTAGTGTTAAGTAACTTTTGCAATTCAACATATAGGAAATTGATTGAAATTTTTGTTTTCAAAAAGTATCATATATTTGTTAAATTTTATGCTCTTAGATATATACTTAACAAGAATTGAGTCTTTTTAAAATTGTATTTTCAGCTAATACTTCTTAAACTTTTGAAAAATTAAAAAGAAGAGGAATGTGGAATGCTTAATTTAAAGAGATGATAGTAAAATTCAAGATTATTACAAGACCTATCTAGATATAGTAATCCTTATAAGGTTATGTTAAGGATTGAAATATTCATCTTAAAGCAAGAGAAGAGTATAAAAGAAAATAAAAATGAGGAGAAACTTTATCAAAAATTGGTTTCACTTGATTCTTTTTAAATTTTCAACTCCACTACATTCCTAAGTTTATTGATGTTTACCTTTTAAAGGGGATGCTTAAATTCTATCTATGTAGCGTGTCCTCTTTATCATTTATTGATTTCTTTTTGAAGTAAATATGACTAAAGATTTTCTTGCTTGGATGCAAGATCTCTAATACGTTTTGTCTGGACTTATTTGCTAGCGAGTTGTATTGTCATCAATATGCCTTTCTTAAGGTATGATTGTTGATAATTTTTTTATGAAATCCACTATTATAAGTTAATTAAATCGGTAATTAAGATTTAGTGTTACTTGATGACAAGTAACCTTTAACTTTGTGGTATTTTGATGTGTAGATAAGTATGCTAATATTTCTTTATGATTTACACATTTTTATTGATGAGATTGCATTTTAAAGAAATGCATTTTTATGTTTTTCTTGCACGTAAATGTAATGGAAGTGAGAAAACGTGGAGGTGACTTGGTTCAAATGGAGCTTAGTGAGGAAGCGAGGGACTGGCCTGGATAACCCGATATTGGTGCCTAAACGCCAACCACTGGGTGTCTAGTCGTCGCGA
This sequence comes from Phalaenopsis hybrid cultivar, assembly GCA_002079205.1. Classification (NCBI taxonomy): domain Eukaryota; kingdom Viridiplantae; phylum Streptophyta; class Magnoliopsida; order Asparagales; family Orchidaceae; genus Phalaenopsis; species Phalaenopsis hybrid cultivar. Next base: position 189,572 of record JXCR01107344.1, on the reverse strand, counting down.
TACTGGCGCCTAGGCGTCAGACCCATGGACACCTTGGCAAACCCATGTTTTCTACAACATATAGAAAAACAGGCACTTAGGCGCCAGCCCCTAGGCACCAACAACTTCTTGGAGCAGTTTTGGTAGTTTGGGAAGTCTGTCGTGGGGAGTTGTGTAAGAGGACATGGAGTGGTTTTATGTTATGATATATGTGTCTATATATACATGTATGAGGGGACTGATGAAGATGGATGCCCTTGCGGGAAGATTGATGATTTTTGAAGGTTAGATTGTTGTAGTTTCCTTCTTCTTTCAGTCTTGAGGAGAGAGAGAGCCTTCAAGGGCAGCAGCCCAGGTTCAGGGGGAGTCTTGGTTAAGCATCATCGGGTCATTGTAAAGGAGAGAGATAAGTTTTGTTTGTATTTGTTATTGTATTTCATTTGTAAACATTTGGATAGTGCATTTGTTTTGTTTCAATAATTATGTGGTATCTTCCTCATGCTTCTTGATTAGATTTCTTTACCTTACCTTGTCATGATCAAGTAGGGTTTATAAGACTCGAAAGCTCTTTTAAATTATTTTTAATTATAAAATATGATGATTAACCTTTAGATTTTCTTTTACTTTTCATTCTGGTCAAGTGAAATGTTAAAATATATTATGAAATGTTAAAATAGATATTTCTCTGACATTTGCATCCCTTAATTAACCTGTCAAAGCTTTTCTTATGTGCACTTTATATTTCCTGTAATCTACATACATCATTACAAAGGAGGGTATCTTAAGAACTTGATATTCATCAATCGAAACCATGTTAATTAGGACTAGTTGTGTAGGATTTTAATTTTTCAATTGCTTTCGAAACTTTAGGATTACTTCGCAAGACTCTAACACAAACTAAATTCTAAGCTAGGACTAAAATCAGTATGCTAAAACTTTTTCAAAGTCTAATTCCTTCTTTCCCTGTGAGATCTACATTCCGAACTCTAAAATCTGATATTATTGATACGACACGTGCACTTGCGTGAGCCATTAGTGTATATTTGCACTTGGAAGTAGGTATCAACCATCCCCTCAGGTTCACAAGCCACTTTAATTCCAAGAAAGTATCTCATATGTCAGATTTTTTTCCTAAAATTCGTTGCCCAATCTTATCTTTAGTTGGGCAATTTCTGCCTCATCGTCATTGATGACAATGATGTCATCAATATACACAATAAGTATAATTGTGTGACATTCATGTTGTCGAAAGAGCACTATATGGTATGCAATAATCTGTTGATATTCCATGCCTACCATAATGTTTCTAAACTTATAAAACAAGGCTCGAGAAAACTGCTTCAAGCCATACATTTGACTTTCTAAGCCTAGACACCTTGCCCACTGTCTAGATTGTACCTAATTCTCACGGTTTCTCCATATATACAACCTCCAGTAACTTACCATGAAGAAATACATACATAAAATTAGTGTAACTTTACCCACCATTCGCTGAAAGAGAAATCAGCGTCCTCACTATGCTCATTTCTGCTACTGGTGCAAAAGTTTCATTATATTCAAGAACATATGTCTAACTTCATCATTAGTTGTGTTTTGTATCGCTCTACTTCTTTGAAGTTTACTTCATTGTGAAGATTCATTTGCATCCACTTGCCTTTTTTCTCACTGGTAGTCACACTATTTGTCTTGTTTGTTTTTATTGTAAGTCTTAAACTCTTCATGCATAGCTGTTTTCTGCTTGGAATCCTCTTTAGCAACCTGCCAACACATGGGTATAGAGATAATATCCTAAGTTGCAATTAATGATTCATTTAAAAGTGATATGTTAGAATATGAAATCGAGCATCACAAAAAGTTTTTTTGTTTATTTGCATTTTTTATAAAAAAAGACAACCAACTCAATAAACTAAAACAAGAGTGTCCGATGCGTTTGTGATGTAATAGCAACACATCCTCCACACTCTTCCCAGATTCTTCGACTCCGCTCCTTCCCATGAATGTCATCGCTGGGTCCATCCCATCCCGGTGCGTACTAGAGTTCGCTATGTCGTGTTCCAGCTCCGAGTGTCCGACCAATCCTCATGGATGATCACCTTAGGGATATAAAAAAAATAACACATTTTAGTTTGAGAATAATGACACTTATTGGTAAAAATTTCACAGAAAACTCTTCAACAGTTCCTGTCACATGTCGAGATGTACTAAAATCTACCATTCATTTTAATGATCTTGTGATGGAAAGAGATGCAAGTGCATGTATATCACAAGCATCTTTATTAGATTGTTATTTTTTAATGATGCCTGATTGGAAGCATTCTCGGCCCCATTTTTTGCTACTTTCTGTTTCCTCTTCAACAACTCCAGACAGTTATGATCCTCACAACCGCTTCATTTCTATAAAGTACTTTTTAATTATCTATCATTCTGAACCATTGTCTCTTTCTCGTGCTGAATCTGGAACACTTTCTAGTGATTCTCAACTCTAGCATAGATCTTTAGCTTTGCCCAAATGTCACTCATTTTTCGAATGCCATCTATTGATGAGTCAATTGATGGAACTATCGAGTTGAGTATCTCAGTGTAAAACAAGGCATGTATGTTTTCTCACTCATCCTTCTGAGCAGTGCCACTCTTTGGCTCGATTCCCGTCAAATATCCCTCTTCTCTTTCTTACTAGAGCAACCTCAATCTGACGTGACCAACTCAGATATGTGGTCGATCCATCAAGTTTCAGATTCACATGGGGAGATCTAGCTTCACCTGTGACGAAGCATGCCTTGAGGTAGCGACTCCCGTAGAGACGTAAGTTTCCTTTATAAGCTCGACCAAGACTTTCAGAATTTCAGGATCAATCATTCCTAAAAGATCCAAACCTTTACCTCCAGGACTATCTCCGTCTCCTATCATCCTCAATTTAACTATTCCTCAACCTTTGTCATCCTTTCATGCACGTAGAACCAAATTTCTCTCCTCTCTGCTCTGGCTTCACACGCACTTCACCCTGCCATGCATCAAGCCTCACGAAACATTTTGTCGCGATCTAGCTGTCGAAGGCATCATCAGTGCGGTCATAAAGCACACCCTAGTTTGGCTTCTACTTCTCGGGTCGCTGTAATTGCACCTTTATCGCGAGTGTTCACCGTGATCGCCTTCCCAGTTAGTTCTAATCGTGACTCACGAGCATCTGTCACGATCGTCTTCCTAGTTAACTCTATTCACGACTTGTGATCACCTTCCCACTTAGCTCTAATTGCGACTGTATCAACAGGGTTAACACTGCGATTCTCTGGCTCCAGTCCCAGTTAGCTCTATTCGTGATTGTTTCGCGATGACAAAGCTGATGAAGCTTCGGGTCTCTGCATGCCCGATCTCGAGGAGAAACACTAACACGATAACTGTTAGGGTTAGGATTAGAATATTTTAATGGCTAGTGATAGCCATTATTTATTTTTGATTATTATGAGTGATTTCCTTTAATTTCATTTCTTTTCTATTATATGTTATTTTTGTTTCTTTTCCTTTTCTATTTAATCCTGAGTTTATTTTTTTCCATTCTAGTTGATCTCGTAATGAGTATCCATAGCCCTCTCTATATTAATAAGAAATTATCCTTGTTCTATTCCAACATGGTATCAGAGCCATGGTCTTAACCTAGCTACCGAGCTTCTCCTTTTCGTCAGTTGGTTTGACTAGTTTGTGCTTCACCTTGTCACCTTCTGGTCTGTCCAGTTTCTGCTTCTAGGCCCGCCCGAACAGGCTGGCGATTCCTTTGGCACCTGTTTTCCTCTTCCTAGCCACCAGATGATCCTCTAGAACCGCCGACATGGTCCCCCAACGCTTTTTGACTTCCTCACAGCCATCGGAACTCATGCTTATAAGCCTAGTCTTCCTCTAGATTCACCAGGTCCCTCTGTTCTGTCCGACAGGGCTTGTATTTTAGCCGGTTGAGGATTTAGTTTAGCTAGAACTTCTTCTCAAGGATTGGACAANACCAGATGATCCTCTAGAACCGCCGACATGGTCCCCCAACGCTTTTTGACTTCCTCACAGCCATCGGAACTCTTGCTTATAAGCCCAATCTTCCTTTAGATTCACCAGGTCCCTCTGTTCTGTCTGACAGGGCTTGTATTTTAGCCGGTTGAGGATTTAGTTTAGCTAGAACTTCTTCTCAAGGATTGGACAACCGTATCTCTGTCGAAACCTTTAATGTCTCATCAACCCAATATTTTGTTTAGCTCAGTCGGAGTCATGACAGACTTCTTCAGCAATGAATCGTCATCGGAAGGTGTTCTTGAATCTACTGAAGGATCAATTCCAACCTCCGTTCCTTTGCAAACCGGAGGATAGGAAAACAACATGAACTTCTTGATCACAACCCATTAATTAAATGACAATAGCTTTCTCCAATGGCCCCAATATGTGTTTTTGTTCATCAAAGGACGTGGAAAATTTTTTGTTATCTCACTGGTATGATACGTGATCCTCTGAAGACTAACTCAACATATAGAGCTTTGGAAGTAGAGAATTTCATAATCATGTCATGGTTGATCATCTCCATGGAGACTTTGAGTGACCAGTTATACATGTTCCTTCCTTCCGCTAGTGCCCTCTAGACGATAATTCATGATGCCTGCTCAGATTATGGGAATTCCAGTCAACTCTATGAGGTGTCCAAGAAAATCTGTAAAGCAAAACAAGGATCCAGGACCGTGAGTCAGTACTGCAGTGGCCTAGTTGTATTATGGATGGAATGCCACCTATATTATGAGTACATGTAGAAATCTCCATGTAACATATCGTTGTTCCAGAAAATTATAGAAAAAGATCGCATGTTCAAATTTCTAGCAGGCCTCAACAATGATCTTGACGAAGCCCAAGGACGTATCCTTGGTTGGGATCATCTTCTTTTTACTTGCTCTGCATTCACTGAGATTCATCTCCAAGAGAGCCAGAGACTTGTCATGCTTGGTGCTTTTACTTCGTCTGCCAAAGCATCCGCCTTGATATCTAGTAGTTCTCAACCTTAGGCTGGTCATCCCACATGTGATTTTTGTCATGAGTCTAACCACACTCGTGATAAGTGTTGGAAGGTCTAGGAAAACCTGCATCCAAACCTTCAACCAAATCTTCCTCTACCATGGATCTCGCTACGACATCTAAATCCAAAATGGTACGACCGGCCTCTACCCAGAACAATCCAAAATCCTCTAACTCTCTTAAGAGTCAAATGGAGCAACTAATCAAGCTGCTTTGATCTAGTTCCGAACCGTCAACTTTCCACGTTCGTCAAGGTACCAATCATATGACACTTATTTCTCTGTCACTTCTAGTCCATGGATCATTGATTCAGGTGCATGAACCACATGACTGGAAGCTCTCAAGCCTTCTTAACATACTATCCTTGCTTAGGGAAAGATACTGCTTAAATTACTAACGGGTCTCAAAGTTTCATTTTTGATAAGGAGTCTCTTCAGGTTTAACTCTGGAATCTGTGTTACATATACATCTTTTCTATCTGTCAGTAAGTTGATATATGACAGTGATTGCATTGTTCTTTTTTTTCTTCTGATGTCTGTGTCCTTCAGGATCGTCTTTAGGGGAAGATGATTGGAACTGCTAAGCGGGTTGACGANGACTGGACAACCGTATCTCTGTCGAAACCTTTAATGTCTCATCAACCCAATATTTTGTTTAGCTCAGTCGGAATCATGGCAGACTTCTTCAGCAATGAATCGTCCTCGGAAGGTGTTCTTGAATCTACTGAAGGATCAATTCCAACATCCGTTCCTTTGCAAACCGGAGGATAGGAAAACAACATGAACTTCTTGATCACAACCCATTAATTAAATGACAATAGCTTTCTCCAATGGTCCCAATATGTGTTTTTGTTCATCAAAGGACGTGGAAAATTTTTTGATATCTCACTGGTATGATACGTGATCCTCTGAAGACTAACTCAACATATAGAGCTTTGGAAGCAGAGAATTTCATAATCATGTCATGGTTGATCATCTCCATGGAGACTTTGAGTGACCAGTTATATATGTTCCTTACTTCCGCTAGTGCCCTCTAGACGATAATTCATGATGCCTACTCAGATTATGGGAATTCCAGTCAACTCTATGAGGTGTCCAAGAAAATCTGTAAAGCAAAACAAGGATCCAGGACAGTGAGTCAATACTCTAATGGCCTAGTTGCATTATGGATGTAATGCAACCTATATTATGACTACATGTAGAAATCTCCATGTAACATATCGTTGTTCCAGAAAATTATAGAAAAGGATCGCATGTTCAAATTTCTAGTAGGCCTCAACAATGATCTTAACGAAGCCCGGGGACATATCCTTGGTTGGGATCATCTTCTTTTTACTTGCTCTGCCTTCACTAAGATTCATCTCGAAGAGAGCCAGAGACTTGTCATGCTTGGTGCTTTTACTTCGTCTACCGAAGCATCCGCCTTGATATCTAATAGTTCTCAACCTTAGGCTGGTCATCCCACATGTGATTTTTGTCATGAGTCTAACCACACTCGTGATAAGTGTTGGAAGCTCTAGGAAAAGCTGCATCCAAACCTTCAACCAAATCTTCTTCTACCATGGATCTCGCTACGACATCTAAATCCAAAACTGTACGGCCGACCTCTACCCAGAACAATCCAAAATCCTCTAACTCTCTTAAGAGTCAAATGGAGCAACTAATCAAGCTGCTTTGATCTAGTTCTGAACCGTCAACTTTCCACGTTTTTCAAGGTACCAATCATATGACACTCATTTCTCTGTCACTTCTAGTCCATGGATCATTGATTCAGATGCATGAACCACATGACTGGAAGCTCTCAAGCCTTCTCAACATACTGTCCTTGCTTAGGGAAAGATACTGCTTAAATTACTAACGGGTCTCAAAGTTTCATTTTTGATAGAGTCTCTTCAGGTTTAACTCTGGAATCTGTGTTACATATACATTTACTAAAATATAACTTTTCTATCTGTCAGTAAGTTGATATATGACAGTGATTGCATTGTTCTTTTTTTCTTCTGATGTCTGTGTCCTTCAGGATCATCTTTAGGGGAGGATGATTGGAACTGCTAAGCGGGTTGACGAGCTCTACTTCTTCCATGAGAAAAACATAGAGAATGAGGAAATTCCACCTAGTGGGTGCAGTTTATCTCGGTCCATTGAAAATCCTATTATGTTGTTACAATGTAGTTGGGTTATCCTTGTTTCTAATATATAAAATATTTGTATTTTTTGATGTTTACTAATAAATTCTTTTAATTTCAAATGTCAAATCTGTCAGTTAGCTTAACATCATCATGTCCCTTATCCATCTCACAATTACACACATTTCATCCTTTTCTCTCTTATTCATAATGACTTAGAGGGCCCCTCTAACACTCCTAGCTACACTAATAAACGGTGGTTCCTTTTGATTGATGACCATATTCAGATGACATAGATTTACATTTTAGAAGATATATCTGAAGTTGTTGTCACTTTCACAATCATCATCAGTCTGAAGGACTTGAATAAGAGTTTTGAATTAGGACATAATGAAGTTGTCAGTTTCTGAAAGTGTTTTATACTTTCCTAACTTGATCTTCAATGAGGGGGAGCTAGATTTCTTGGACATAGTTCCTTACCCTATTCCTATGGATGGTCCACCCACGTCACCTACCATCGAGGAACCCTTGATTTCTTTGGTTTCAACCACCTCTCCTACCACCAAAAAGCTTTTTGTCCATTCGGTTCCACCAGCACATCTTCCCGCTCTCTGCGTTTACACTTGATGCACTTTTTCTATGCACCTACTCAGGAGCTCGGTAATCCCTTGCTGGATCCTGAATCCTCTCTGGACGACTTCCTCAGCATTGCTGCTATTCAAAAAGTGGAACTCAGTTCCTCTAGCAAGGTACGCTATCAGACATGCTTTCTTTATCCCGTGGCAAATTATTTTTTTTTTTTTTTTTTGTAAATTATTGCCAACTTATAGAGCTTTTGCTACAACCTTGACCAATCGTCAACTTCCATCTACTATTGAGGTTGTTTTAGCATACCCAACTTGGAATGTTGCTGTCATGGAGAAGATGAATGCTCTTAAAAGAAACCATACTTGGGACATTGTCGATCTTCCTCGGAGCAAGAAAGCAGTGGGATACTGATGGATTTTTAGCGTTAAGTTTAAATCTGATGGAACTTTTGAACGCAACAAGGCACGGTTGATCGCCAAAAGGTACTCTCAGACCTATAGAGTTGATTATGAAGAGATATTTGCTCCAGTGGCTAAATTAAACACCATTTTGGTTCTTTTATCCCTTGCAGTAAATCTGGATAGACTTTATTTCAATTTGATGTCGAGAATGCATTCATGAAAGGTGATCTTGCAGAGGAGGTTTACATTGCCCTTCCTTCGGGCTTTGATTCCACTAACTCTCAGGTGCAAGTATGTAGACTACGAAAGTCCCGCTATGGTCTGAAGCAATCACCACGAGCATAGTTCGGGAAGTTGACAAAGGTGGTGGGAGGCCATGGATTCACTCGGGCTCAATCAGACCACACACTCTTCTTTTGATATTCCTTCAACAACTAGGTAGCTATCCTTATCATTTATGTCGATGATATTCTTCTCATAAAGAATAATCTACCAGCATTGTAATCTTTAAAAGTCATTCTTGTTACCTCTTTTGAGATGGATTTGGGATCTCTCCAGTACTTCTTAGGCATGAAAGTTGCTCAATCATATTAGGGCATGTGCCTATCTCAACAGAAATATGTCATTGACCTTTTAACAGAGAACAATCTTCTTCTGTACAAACCAATAGCTATCCAAATGCATCCAAATGAAAAATTCTTGATGTTTCCAAGGCAGTTCCTGTAAACAAGATTCGCTACCAGCGTCTTGTGGGGAAACGCATCTTTCTTGCCCATACATACCTTGAAATATGTCACGCAGTTAGGATAGTGTGTCAATTCATGCATGATCCCTACGAGCACCATCTCCAAGCTGTCCATTGAATTCTCTACTATTTAAAGGTACATCGTGCTCAGGTTTGTGTTTTTCCCACCACACATTTCATAGGATTGCTATTTACAAAGACGTTGTCTGGGTTNCTTATGTACGTCTTTGAAGAGAAGTTCTTATAGTCGTGGGCTAATACAACAGTCATATTTTAGATTGATTTGGAATAAAATTCTTTGAATGATATGAATGATCTCACATTCTGCATGGGCCATGACATTGCATAGCTTTGGCCCCTCTTGTATCTCAAATCAGGCCTTCTAGGAAATGTTTGCGTTCTGCAAATGCTTTTCTAGGTTGCTTAAGCAATTGTGATTAGTTAACATAATACAGGAAATTATCTCAACCAAATTTTCTTGGATTTGATGGAGGGCCGCTGCAATTGANTTGGAGCAAAAGAAGCTTTTTGAGGATTGACGCCTAGGTGCTAGACCCCTGAGCGCCTAGGCGCCAGTCCCTCGCTTGGACAACTCGAGAGGTTGGGGCGTAGGCACCAACCACTAGGCGTCTAGGCGCTAACCACTGAGCGCCTAGGTGTTGTGATGCTGGTGCCTAGGCGGTGGACCCATGGGCGCTTAGGTGGCCTTGCCTAGAGAGACTAGTGCCTAGGTGACAAGAACTGCCTGGAGCAGTTTTGGCAGTTCGAGAAGCCTGTCGTGGGGAGTTGCGTAGGAGGATGTGGAGTGGTTTTATGTTATGATATATGAGTCTATATATACTTGTATAAGAGGACTGATGAAGATGGATTCCCTTAAGGGGAAGATTGATGAATTTTGAGGGTTAGCTTACTTTAGAATCCTTCTTCTTCTGTCAATGCAGAGTAGAGGGAGAGCCTTCAAGAGCAGCAACCTAGGTTCAGGAGGAGTCTTGGTTAAGCACTTCATGCCATTGTAAAGGAGAGGAAGATAAGTCTTGTTTGTATTTATTGTTGTATTTCATTTGTAAACATTTGGATAGTGGATTTCTCTTGTTTCAATGAATTTGTATGGTGTCCTTCTCATGCTTCTTGATTTACTTTTCATTCTGACCAAATAAAATGTTAAAATGTGTTGTGAACCATAATGCTCGGGAGAGCTATTGTAGAATCAATTAGGTTAATCACATTGAACTATGGGGTATAGGTTTATATGCCTTATAGGGAGATGCAAATGTTAAGGAAATATACTTTGACGGATTAATTATGGTATTTAAGGAATTAAAATTATTTTAACCAATCTTCTTCTTGCACTCTTGAGATGATAAGAGAGAGTGATGCTCCTATTTGTCACTAGACTTTTCTAATTTATAATTTACATTTCCAGTAATCCACTTACATAATTACAAGAGAGGGTATCTTAAGGACTTGATATTCATCAATCCAAACCCCCCGTTAAGTAGGACTAGTTGTGTAAGATTTTAACTTTTCGATTGCTTTCAAAATTTTAAGATTATTTCATAGGACTCTAACACAAACTAAATTCTAGGCTAGGACTAAAACCAGCTGGCTGGAATTTTTTCCAAGTCTAATTCTCTCTCCTGGTGGGATCGACATTCCAGACACTAAAATCTGATAGTATTGATATGACAATTGCGCTTGCGTGAGCTCCCGATATGTGGTTGCACCTGGAAGTGGGTATCAAGTATTTAACACCGTTGTCGGCGAACGACGGTGATTTAATTTAGGAAAATGTTAGTTGAACTTTGAGGTGTTAGACTTGGAAAACCTATAGTGTTAATTGCTTGTGTTTAATTGTTTTTACTGTGTTTGAAAAACCAAAAATATTTTTGTTTGACTGTGTGTGATATTAGGGATCTCTAGTTCGTGTATGCGTAGTTCAGGACCTATGAGACTTGCACCATATGATTCTGAGCTAGAGAGAACTTTTAGGAAAATCAGAAAACAAGAGTCTTGAACTTGTAGGACAGGTGACGAACAATCTACAAAAAAACTCATAAATTCAAAAACTAACCTATGCACATCCAAATGCACACAGACTTTTAAGAGACTATGCTAATCTTAAGGTAGATGAAATTCATTTAAGTATTCAAATCCCTACAATAGAAACTATCACATTCAAACTGAAGACTACTATCATTCAAATAGTGCAGAACGATCAGTTTGGGGAACCCCGTGTGAGTATCCAAAGTTACACTTTGCGAGTTTCTTAGAACCCTGCGCTACATTTCGCTATAATGGCGTTTCTAACGACGTTAGACTAAGACTTCCGTTTCTCTTTAAGAGAAATAGCCAAAATGCGTTTAGACTCGTTAGCACTTGGATTAATTAAGACATGGAGTGACTTAGCCCAGAAAATTCAAGCTAATTTTTTTCTCCTTCAAAAATAGCTAAACTTAGGAATGATATAACTTCATTTTGCTAGCTTGAAGGTGAGTCGTTTTATGAAGCTTAGGAATGACTAAAGGAACTTCTCAGGAAGTTCGCCCATCATGCATTGCCCGATTGATTGTTAATTCAGACTTTTTACAATGAGTTAGTAGGATCTTTTAGGTTTATTATAGATGCCGCCGCTGGTGGGTCGCTTATGTCAAAGCTGTTTGATGAGGCCTATTCTCTGATTGAAGAGATGACAACCAATAACGTTCAATGGTTTTTTGAAAGGGTGAACCCTAGAAAGGTTGTAAGTGTACATGAAACAGACATGCTTTCAATTTTAACTTCTCAGGTAGCTGCTATAATTAGAATGCTAGACCAGTTTAGGATGGATCAACCTCAAGGATCCCAAGTAATTGAGGAAAATTTATTTGGACTAGTGGTTGATGCTAACACTTCATCTTTTGAGACTCTTAATGTGATCATTAATAGGAGGGACAAACAATATTCCAATTATTACAATCCCAGTTTGAAGAATCATCAGAACTGTAGTTGGAATAACAATCAAGGTGCAGGAAACCAACAATGCGGGAATAATTAAGCAAATCCTTTTGGGAATTGGAACAATGAGGATAGTACTAACCTAAGACCTTGTCCTCTTGGTTTTATCTCTAACCAACAATTTAAGGAGTTGTTTTGGGAGAAAATTATTTTGCAAATGGGAAATCAGTTTCAAAACCAAGGTGCAACTATCAGAAATATAGAAAACCAATTGGGATAGATTGCGAACTCACTTAGCAGTCAACCCCAAGAAATTCTTTCAAGTAATATTGAGATTAACCGTAAAGAAAAGAATAGTGAGCGCGTAAAGGCTGTCAAGTGGAGGAGTGGAAGAGAGTTGGAGAAAGTGGTTCATAAAAATTTTGAGGTGGAGAGAGAATGTGGAAGTTGAAAGATTTATGGAAGACACTTCCAAAGTTTTAGGAAAACCAGTCTCACCGACTAAGAATAAAATAGAAAGACTACCACTACAATTTTCTTAGAGACTCTAGAAATAAAAGCTGGATTAACAGTTTGCATGGTTTCTAGAGGTGTTTAAGAAGCTGATAATTAGCACCCCTTTTGCGGAAGCTCTGGAGAAAATGCTCATCTATGTGAATTTCATGAAGGATATACTCCACAAGACGAGGAAGTTTGGAGATTATGAAATGATAGCACTCGGCGAGGGGTGCAGTGCTATCATTCAGAAGAAGCTTTCTCAAAAGTTTAAGGATCCTGGGAGCTTTACTATTTCATGTGCAATTGAAGAGAAGTTCTATAAAGACTTTATGTGATTTCGGTGTCAGTATTAACCTTATGCCACTATTCATTTTTAAAAGTTCATGATTAGAGGAGATATCTCCTATTGTAACCCTTCAGTTTGTTGATCGCTCGATCACTTATTCGAAGGGGTTATAGAGAATGTTCTAGTAAAAGTGGATAAATTTATCTTCTCTGCTGATTTCATCATATTAGATATAGAGAAAGATAAAGAGATCCCTATGATACTAGAAAAACCTTTCCTAGCTACTGACCGTGCTATGATTGACGTGCAGAATGGAGAGTTATCGATGAGAGTGAACGATCAAGAGGTTAATTTTAATATGTTAAAATCTGTGAAATTGTCTTTTGATTTTATTGAAGATTATGCTATAGGATTGTTCTCATAGATCATTTTGTAAGTCATCAATTTCGAGAGTGTTTTCAAATTAAACCACAAGAGCAGATTTTGATTGAGGATAAAACGATAGGTTTTGAGGATGAATTTGCTCTATTAGTTGAGATAACCCGAGAATTGTTAGGGAGAGATTTGAGATACTTTATACTACTGAAAATTCTAAACCTCTTGTTCATTCCATTGAGGACCCCCTCCCCCCTGAACTTGTGTTGAAGGTGTTTCTCAAATATTTAAAGTATGCTTACTTGGGGAAGTCATCAATATTGCTGGTAATGATCTCAGAATTGAGTAGCTCACAAGGGGAAAAATTAATGAGGGTTCTGAGGAGTCTCAAGAAACCTTTTGGAGGGATCGAGCAGACATAAAGGTTATTAGTCCTTCGATATGTATGCATAGGATCCTGATGGAGGAAGATCATAAACTCCGGGCAAATCCTCAAACTAGATTTAACCCTGTTATGAAAGAAATTGTTAAGAAGATGATTTTGAAATGACATGATGCAGTAATTATCTACCCTATTTCTGATAGTGTCTGGGTTAGTTCTATCTGTTATGTTCCTAAGATAGGGAGAGTGATTATGCTAGTGAACATGCAAAATGAATTAATTTTCACTATACATGTCACTGGGTGGCGAATATGTATATATAATAAGAAATTAAATGCAGCCACCAAGAAGGATTAATTTCCTTTACCATTCTTAGATCAGATGTTGGATAGGCTAGCTGATCATCTATATCTTTGCTTTCTGAACGGGTATTCAGGATATCATCAAAGACTTTTGCTTTTAGAAGAATGTTCTTTGTGTTATGTGATGCACCTGCTATGTTTCAAAGGTGCATAATGTCAAATTTCTGTGATCTAATTGAGAAATGAATATAATTATTTATGGATGATTTTTCAGTATTTGACCCATCATTTGGTTTTTGCTTAGATCATTTCACCAAGGTATTGAGACCTTGTGAAGAAACAAATTTTGTTATCAATTGAGAGAAGTGTTAATTCATGGTATCCGAAGCAATTGTTTTTTGACAATTTCTAAGAGAGATATGGAGGTAGATCTATCCAAAATTCAGGTTATTAAGAAACTTCTCTCACCCACTTTAGTGAGGGAAGTTAAAAATTTTTTGGGACAGGCTAGATTTTATCAGCAATATATTAGAATTTTTTTCAAAATCACCAAACATTTAAACCATTTGTTGGAGAAGGATGTTTTATTTGGGAAACCCATTCGAATTAATATGTGATGCGAGTAACTATGTTATAGGGACAGTTTTAGGATAAAGGCATGACAAGATGTTTCGGGCTATATCCTTTGCTAGTAAGACTCTTAATGAAACTCAAATTAATTATACCGTTAATAAAAAGGAGTTGCTAGCTACAGTTTATGTTTTCGACAAATTCAGGCTGTATTTGATTGGTACCAAGTGTATTGTTCATACCGACCATTCTGCCAGTCGATATCTGATGTCGAAGAAGAAAACCAAACAAATGTTGATCAGGTGAGTCCTTTTACTACAAAAGTTCGATATCGATATAGTAGATATGAAAGGTAATGAGAATCAAACAGCTAAACATTTATCGTGATTGGATCAGGGAAATTCATGTGCATTTAATGAGAGGACATCAATGAAAATTTTCTTGATGAGCGACTGCTTGCTGTTATTGAATGAAAAATTTTGTGGTATGTTGACATTGTGAATTACATAGTGATATTTTACCTTATGATCTGACATACCAACATCGAAAGGACTTTATTCATGATGTCAGATATTATTTTTGGGATGACCCATATTTATATTCAAAGTGTAAAGACTAAATAATTGGTTGTTTATTCCTAGAAGTGACCCAAGAAGTTATTAGGAAATATCATGATTCTGAATTTGGGGGATATTTTGTGGTGTATAGAACCGTTGCTAAGATTTAATAATTTGAATTTTATTGGACTACTCTGTTTAGAGATGTAAATGATTATATAAATACTTGCAACATATGTCAGAGAGTAAATAATATTTTTAAGCGAGATGAAATGTCCCCAAATTTTACTTCGGAGATTGAGATTTTTTATATTTGCGATTTAGACTTCATAGGACCATTTATAGCTTCTTTAGGTAATTTGTGTATTTTCATAGTTGTGGACTATGTCTCAAAGTAGATAGAGGCAGCAATTCTACCTAATTGTGAAATTTAAAGCGTATCTAAATTCTTAAAGAATACATTTTGTAGATATGATATGTCTAGAGTGATCATTAGTGATTGGGGAAAACACTTTAGGAATAGAAAGATTGAGAAACTAGTTGCAAAGTATGGTATAAAGCATAGGATAGGAATGAATTAGTAGAATTTTCAAATTGATGGAACTATCGAGTTGAGTATCTTAGTGTAAAACATGGCATGTATGTTTCTTCACTCATCCTTCTGAGCAGTGCCACTCTTTGGCTCGATTCCCGTCAAATATTCGTCTTCTCTTTCTTACTAGAGCAACCTCGATCTGACGTGATCAACTCAGATATGTGGTCGATCCATCAAGTTTCAGATTCACATGGGGAGATCTAACTTCACCTGTGATGAAGCATGCCTTGAGGTAGCGGCTCCCGTAGAGAGGTGAGTTTCCTTTATAAGCTCGACAAGACTTTCAGAATTTCAGGATCAATCTTTCCTAAAAGATCCAAACCTTTACCTCAAGGACTATCTCTGTCTCCTATCATCCTAAATTTAACTATTCCTCAACCTTTGTTGTCCTTTCATGCACGTAGAACCAAGTTTCTCTCCTTTCTGCTCTGGCTTCACACGCGCTTCACCCTGCCATGCATCAAGCCTCACGAAACATTCTATCGCGATCCAGCTGTCGAAGGCATCATCAGTGCGGTCATAGGGTACACCCTAGTTTGTCTTCTACTTCCCGGGTCACTGTAATTGCACCTTTATCGTGACTGTTCATCGTGATCGCCTTCCCAGTTAGCTCTAATCGTGACTCACGAGCATCTGTCATGATCGTCTTCCTAGTTAACTCTATTCGTGACTTGTGATCACCTTCCCGCTTAGCTCTAATTGCGACTGTATTAATAGGGTTAACGCTGCGATTCTCTGGCTGCAGTCCCAGTTAACTCTAATCGTGACTGTTTCGCGATGACAAAGCTGATGAAGTTTCGGGTCTCTGCATGTCCAATCTCGAGGAGAAACACTAACACGACAACTGTTAGGGTTAGTATTAGAATATTTTAATGGCTAGTGATAGCCATTATATATTTTGATTATTATGAGTTATTTCCTTTAATTTCATTTCTTTTTCTATTATATGCTATTTTTGTTTCTTTTCCTTTTCTATTTTATCTTGAGTTTATTTTTTCCATTCTAGTTGATCCCATAATGAGTATCCATAGCCCTCTCTATATTAATAAGAAATTATCCTCGTTCTATTCCAACATGGTATTAGAGCTATGGTCTTAACCTAGCTACCGAGCTTCTCCTTGTCGTCAGTTGGTTTGTCTAGTTTGTGCTTCACCTTGCACCTTCTGGTCTGTCCAGTTTCTGCTTCTAGGCCCGCCCGAGCAGGCTGGCGATTCCTCTAACACCTGCTTTCCTCTTCCTAGCCATTAGATGATCCTCCAGAACCGTCGATATGGTCCCCCATCGCTTTTTGACTTCCTCACAGTCATCGGAACTCATGCCTATAAGCCCGATCTTCCTCTAGATTCACCGGAGCCCCTCTGTTCTGTTCAACAGTGCTTGTATTTTAGCCGGCTGAGGATTTAGTTTAGCTAGAACTTCTTCTCGAGGACGGGACAACCGTATCTCTGTCGAAACCTTTAATGTCTCGTCAACCCAATATTTTGTTTAGCTCAGTCAAAATCATGGCAGACTTTTTCAGCAATGAATCGTCATCGGAAGGTGTTCTTGAATCCACTGAAGGATCAATTCCAACCTCCGTTCCTTTGCAAATCGGAGGACAGGAAAACAACATGAACTTCTTAAGCACAACCCATTAATTAAATGACAATAGCTTTCTCCAATGGTCCCAATATGTGTTTTTGTTCATCAAAGAACGTGGAAAATTTTTTGTTATCTCACTGTTATGCTATGTGATCCTTTGAAGACTAACTCAACATATAGAGCTTTGGAAGTAGAGAATTTCATAATCATGTCGTGGCTGATCATCTTCATGGAGACTTTGAGTGACCAGTCATACATGTTCTTTCCTTCCGCTAGTGCCCTCTAGATGATAGTTCATGATGCCTACTCAGATTTTGGGAATTCCAGTCAACTCTATGAGGTGTCCAAGAAAATCTGTGAAGCAAAACAAGGATCCAGAACCGTGAGTCAATACTGCAGTGGCCTAGTTGCATTATGGATGGAATGCGACCTATATTATGACTGCATTTAGAAATCTCCGTGTAACCTATCGTTGTTCCAGAAAATTATAGAAAAGGATCGCATGTTCAAATTTCTAGCAGGCCTCAACAGTGATCTTGACAAAGCCCGGGGATGTATCCTTGGTTGGGACCCTCTTCTTTTTACTTGTGCTGCCTTCACTGAGATTCATCGCCAAGAGAGTTAGAGACTTGTCATGCTTGGTGCTTTTACTTCGTCTGCCGAAGCATCCGCCTTGGTATCTAATAGTTCTCAACTTTAGGCTGGTCATCCCACATGTGATTTTTGCCATGAGTCTAACCACACTCGTGATAAGTGTTGGAAGCATTAGGAAAACCTGTATCCAAACCTTCAACCAAATCTTCCTCTACCAAGGGTCTCGCTATGACATCTCAATCCAAAACGGTACAACCGGCCTCTACCCAAAACAATCCAAAATCCTCTAACTCTCTTAAGAGTCAAATGGAGCAACTAATCCTGCTGCTTTGATCTAGTTCTGGACCGTCAACTTTCCACGTTCGTCAAGGTACCAATCCTATGAAACTCATTTCTCTGTCACTTTTAGTCTATGGATCATTGATTCAGGTGCATGAACCACATGACTGGAAGCTCTCAAGCCTTCTCAACATACTGTTCTTGCTTAGGGAAAGATACTGCTAAAATTACTAGCGGGTCTCATAGTTTCATTTTTGATAAAGACTCTCTTTAGGTTTAACTCTGGAATTTGTGTTACATATACATCTACTGAAATATAAATTTTCTATCTGTCAGTAAGTTGATATATGACATTGATTGTATTGTTCTTTTTTTTCTTCTGATGTCTGTGTCTTTCAGGATCGTCGTTCGGGGAGGATAATTGGAACTGCTAAGCGAGTTGACGGGCTCTACTTCTTCCATGAGAAAAGCATAGAGAATGAGGACATTCCACCTAGTGGGTGCAGTTTATCTCGGTCCATTGAAAATCCTATTATGTTGTTACACTGTCGTTGGGTTATCCTTGTTTCTAATATCTAAAATATTTGTATTCTTTGATGTTTACTAATAAAAATTCTTTTAATTTCAAATGTCAAATCTGTCGGTTAGTTGAAAATCATCATGTCCCTTATCCACCTCACAATTACACACATTTCATCATTTTCTCTCTTATTCATAATGACTTAGAGGGCCCCTCTAACACTCCTAGCTACACTAATAAATGGTGGTTCCTTTTGGTTGATAACCATATTCAGATGACATAGATTTACATTTTAGAAGATAAATCTGAAGCTGTTGCCACTTTCACAATCATTATCAGTCTGAAGGACTTGAATAAGAGTTTTGAATTAGGACATAATGAATGTGTGAGTTTCTGAAAGTGTTCCATACTTTCTGAACTCGGTCTTCAGTGAGGGGGAGTTAGATTTGTTGGACATTGTTCCTTACCCTATATTTATGGATGGTCCACCCACGTCACCTGCCATCGAGGAACTCTCGATTTCTTTGGTTTCACCCACCTCTCCTACCACCAAAAAGCTTTTTGTCTCTTCGGTTCCACTAGCACATCTTCCCGCTCTCTGCGTTTACACTCGGTGCACTTTTTCTGATGCACCTACTCAGGAGCTCACTAATCCCTTGCTGGATCCTGAATCCTCTCTGAACGACATCCCCAGCATTGTTGTTACTCAAAAAGTGGAACTCAGTTCCTCTAGCAAGGTACGCAATCAGACATGCTCTCTTTATCCCGTTGCAAATTATGTTTTTTTTGTAAATTATCGCCAACTTACAAAGCTTTTGCTACAACCTTGACCAATCATCAACTTTCATCTACTATTGAGGCTGTTTTAGCATACCCAACTTGGAAAGCTGTTGTCATGGAGAAAATGAATGCTCTTAAAAGAAACCATACTTGGGACATTGTCGATCTTCCTCGGAGCAAGAAAGCAGTGGGATGCTGATGAATTTTTAGCATTAAGTATAAATCTGATGGAACTTTTGAATGCAACAAGGCACGATTGATTGCCAAAAGGTACTCACAGTGATGGAGATGTCACTGTGAGTGCTATCAATGTGATGGAGAGGCTTTTCAATAAATGCCTTTGGGTTGGGAATGGAGCAAAACATATAATGGGATACTTTGTAGCACACTAGTAAGTAAAGAGATTCTGCCCCTAGTAGAAAGAAAAACATTTCTCCATTCGTAAATTTTTCGTTTGATTTTATCAATAACATCATCCATTTGTATCTGTTTCCTCCTTCCCCATATCAAATTTACCCCGAGATATTTAAGAGGTAGAGGCGTGATGAAAACCCGTGTAAGCAACTCCCTAGTGAATAATATGATGTTTCACATGCTTACCAAAAAACATATGACACTTGTCACAGTTAAAGCGTTGCCCAAAACAATTCTGGAAATCCTGTAGCAGCCCCATCACATTTTTATAGAAAGTTTAGAAGCATTAGCAAAAATAATGATGTCATCCTCATAAGCAAGGTGAAAAACCATCATTTTGGCTTTGTGTGAGAACTGCGTGTGAGGATGTGAAAATTGGAAATGATTGAGCATCCTGGAAAAATAATCAAAAGATAAAATGAAAATAATAGGGGAAAGTGGTTCTCCCTACTTAATGCCACGACATGCTGTAAAAAAACTATAGGAGTTTCCGTTGACCAGCACCGAATAGAAGTTGTTAGTCAACCATCTTTTGATCAAATTGCAAAAGCTTGTGTTAAAACCCCGAGCTTCCAGAACATTAAGAATGAAGTCCCAATTGATGGTATCAAAGGATTTCTTGATGTCATGTTTGATAACAAGATTCCTACTCCTGCATTTTTTTTCAAGATCCTGCAAAATTTCTTGGGCCAAGAGAATATTATCAGAAATATCACGGCCTTTAATAAAGGCCGACCGATGAGGGGATATAAGGGAAGGTAGGTGAGGTTGGAGACGAGCCACAATAATTTTACTGATAATTTTAGTGATCACAGAGGTGAGAGAGATGGGCCTAAAGTCCTTCCAATGGGATTTATCATTATTTTTAGGCATAAGAACAATCAGAGCCGCTGAGAAATACTTTTCAGGGTCATCTCCTTAAAAAAACTTTGAATAGGAAGAACCACCTATTTCTTAATAATGTCTCAGCAAGCGATATAGAAAGTGGAAGTGAAACCTTCAGAACCAGGAGCTTTTTGAGAACTAATATCTTTGAGGGCAGTAAAAATCTCCACCTCAGTAGGAGGATCGGACAGAGAGAGGAAGGAAACTACGTCCCTTTGATCCTCAAACATACTGGAAAGAATATCTGTAACAGGGTGAGTATCAACGTATAAATAAGAGAAATAATCAGCAGCATTAGAACCAATTTGCTCAGTATCAGTGAGAACAGAGCTCTCATCAGTAACAACCTTAATAATGGTATTAATGTTTCGACGATGTTAATGGTAGCATGAAAATATGAGGTGTTTCTGTCACCATCTTTGAAATGATTGTCACAAACTTTTTGTCTTAGGAAATCCTCTTCAATCGAGATTTCCTCCAAAAGTGTATGGTGAGCATTCGCTAATTTAGCCACAAGATCAAGAGTGCCAACCATATGAGCTTCTAAAGTGTCAACCTCTTGTTGGGCCTTCAACACCCTAGAATGAACATTGTCAAAAACATCTATGTTCCATCTTCTTAAATGATAAACAACATTCTTGTGTAATTGCCATAAAATGAACCAAGGATTTCCACTCCACTTGGAGATCCATGCCTGCTTAATCAAATCAATAAATGTAGGATGAGTGGTCTAAACATTAATAAATTTAAAATGATAACGAGCAAGTTTGGAGTGAAAAGTCAAACTAAGCAAAATAGGATTGTGGTCGGAAGCAACATGATTAAGATGCTTGACATGAATAATGTTATCGTAACTCATAAAAGCTGAGTTCCCAAAAAATATGTCCAAACTTTGCAGAAGAAAACCCCGCCGCCAAGTAAAAGGACCCAAAAAGCCTAAATCATAAAGGCCAGCATCCTCAATATGATCACAAAAACGATTGATAAGACTCGTATCAATTTTAGCACCGCCCCATCTCTCAGAAGGCAACAATCATATTTAAATCTCCACCAATGAACCAATTTTCAGTAATAGTAGCACTCATATGCGTGAGTTGTTGCCAAAGAAAAAGCTTATCTCTTAAACGTGAGCTAGCATATATGAAAGTAGCCCAACCAAAATAATTCTTTAACTGATAAAGAATAAGAACATACTGCACATTATCATCAATAATATTCAAAATGATGTCTTTCTGTCAAAAAAGCCAAATTTTGTTATTCACATTACTGAAATGCATGTATCCCTTGAATTTCCTAATGATTTCTTCTTTATGAATTGAAACAAGAGGTTCCAAAAGAATAAAAATGTCAGGTTTATGGACCCTGCATAAATGCTTTAAAGGATCAAAAGAGTGAGAGTTCGCTACTCCTCTAATGTTTCACACTAAAATATTAAACATGTTGGCCCATGACACCTTCCCTCCTAGTCATCTTAGGAGGAAGGTGCAAGTGCTCGCTCTCTGAATGATAAGTGACATCCAAATTATTTGAGTGTGTCATATTTGGAAGTTTAGATTTCCTTCGTTCTCTTTTCCTGCTATATTTTTGAATTTTTCATTCAGATTCAAGAGCCAAGGAAGCCAAAGAGGAAGGGTCCTGCGTTGGAGAAGTAGGCATATAAGTGGAAGGATGAGAGATTTCAGGTGGGGAAACAAACACCCCAATATGTTCATCAGAAGATATTTGAGGAGGCTGTGGCTCAGATTCCGGAACAGATGAAATGATAGGTTCCACATTTTCAACATTTCTTTCAGGAGTCAGAACTGCACCCTCTGCTGCTGCAACCACAGGGGGAGCATCGCTAATTACCGCCAAACCTAGAGCAACTAGTTCAGCAGGCCCCACGTAGGCTTCAGCCAAATGAGTAGCAGATTCAGATAAATTAATTCCAAGAGTAGATTTCGGTCCAGCAGAGGCTTTACGGCCAACTGGGGGATGTCTTAATTCAGGATGCAAATGAAAACAGTGATCGGAATCATGACCAAACATGCAACAATGCAAACAGTAATGAGGATGCTTTTCAAGCAAGATCTGTTGCCAATAACCAGTGTGACTAGAGCCTATCCAAACTTCCTCCGGAGGAGGAAGAGTAACATCCCTTTTCAATTAGTATTCTAGCCATTGATGGCCTAGTTAGATTAAAGGTAGGAGCATCCAGCATTAAAGACTTCCCATACATAACAGCTAGAGAAAACAAAATTTTATGATTGAACAAATGAACTTTTAAACCGAGAAGTTTTAGCCAGACTGGGATAACAGGGAGTTCGGTTTTCGGATCGAACACCGTAGTTCATTTAAGGACCTTCATCCACACAGCCCCAAAATATACAGTTCTACGTGCAAATAGTTTAGCATAATCATCTTCATTAAAAAGTTGGACAAGGATATGTCTGCTATCCAGTGCACCGATCTTCCAACCCCCCGATAACTTCAAAAGTTCAAAATTCTTCATCAAAAAATCGTATTTTGGAAGCCCATAGGGAAATTTACCAACAAGATGAAAACGACAAACAGAGACAAGAATGGAGTTCTCAGAATCAGAGAGAAACCTGCCATTCCTCATCAAAAAAAGTAAAAGATTGGTGGGCTTAAACACCCAACCCACATGGTACAACACATAAAAAAAGTAAAAGATGGGTACATATACAAATAAAAGAAAAAAACTCAAAAAATCACTCAAGCCTGAAAAAGTGTGGGTCATCCCAATCTAGACTTGCCTCTGGCTCTAGTTCTCGGTAGGGATCTAGCTAGCAGATTGGTAAGATGCTGACCATTACCCGTTGTAACCAAAGTATCATTCATAAGACTTCTGAGCTCTAGTAAATCTTCATTCTTCTTCTTCCTCCTGGAAGTGTAAACCTGTCATTCCTCCTCCGAAGAATCAACCTGATGGGGTAGAGCTGAAGAAGAAGGATTACCAACAGTAGTACCTACAGTAGGTTCTGGAATATGTGAAGTATGAGTTCCCACTACACCGGATACTTCTTGAAGAAATGGAGTTGCGAGGCTCTCCTGATTATCAGTCTGAACACCATCATTTATAGATAAGAGTCCATCAGTATTGTTTTGTATGGATTTTGTAGGTGTCAGCATCTCATCACTCGCAGTAGCAGTAACAACAGTTTCATGGGGGATCCTCAAGGGCAACAGACACCTCATGTCTGATAGTATCATCCTCAGGTGGAACTAAAATGTCCACAGTAGTGGGGTTAGACACATCCTTATTCACTTGAATCTTAGATTTCAAATTAGGATGACGTTTGTGGCATTTAGCAAAGATATAACCAAACATTTTATAGTGGGTACAATGAGGTTTGTGTTCCATGATGATTTGTTGTCAATAACCATTATAGGTTGTGCCCAGCCAGACTTCAGTAACATCAGGTAAAGTAATATCCCTTTTCACAAGTATTCTGGCTACCGAGGGTCTGGTTAGGTTGAAAGTAGGCAGATCTAGTTTCAGAGGATTCCCAAGAATGACCCCAATAGAGTAAAGAATCTAATAGTGAAAAAAATGCAGCTTGAGACCAGGTAAACTAAACCATACCGGTACAGTAGGAGTTTCATGATTTGGGTCGAAATTAGGAGACCACTTGAGTAACTTCATTGATTTGCCTTCGATATTAAGATATTTTTTGGAGAAAATCCTGGTGTAGTATTCAGCCACTGTTAGTTGGATCAACACATGTCTCCTATCCATGAGTCTCACTTTTCACCTGTTTGCTAGCTTAAGATCATCAACACTCTTTCTGATAACATCCATAGGAGGGTGTCCCCACTGAAATTTTCCAATAAGAGCAAACTTGAATTTTTTCGTCTGAGTAGAAATTTCTGATTCAGAGAAAAAAATTGTTTCTTTTCCACATTTCGTGCTCCCCTTTTTAAAAAAAGNGTTGTTGTCACTTTCACAATCATTATCAGTCTGAAGGACTTGAATAAGAGTTTTGAATTAGGACATAATGAAGTTGTGAGTTTCTGAAAGTGTTTCATACTTTCCTAACTAGGTCTTCAGTGAGGGGGAGCTAGATTTCTTGGACATAGTTCCTTACCCTACTCCTATGGATGGTCCACCCACGTCACCTACCATCGAGGAACCCGTGATTTCTTTGGTTTCAACCACCTCTCCTACCACCAAAAAGCTTTTTGTCCCTTCGGTTCCACCAGCACATCTTCCCGCTCTCTACGTTTACACTTGGTGTACTTTTTCTATGCACCTACTCAGGAGCTCGGTAATCCCTTGTTGGATCCTGAATCCTCTCTGGACGACATCCTCAGCATTGCTGCTATTCAAAAAGTGGAACTCAGTTCCTCTAGCAAAGTACGCTATCAGACATGCTCTCTTTATCCCGTGGCAAATTATGTTTTTTTTTTTTGTAAAAACTTACAGAGCTTTTGCTACAACCTTGACCAATTATCAACTTCCATCTACTATTGAGGTTGTTTTAGCATACCCAACTTGGAAAGTTGCTGTCATGGAGAAGATGAATGCTCTTAAAAGAAATCATACTTGGGACATTGTCAATCTTCCTCGGAGCAAGAAAACAGTGGGATGCTGATGGATTTTTAGCATCAAGTTTAAATCTAATGGAACTTTTGAATGCAACAAGGCACAGTTGATCGCCAAAAAGTACTCTCAGACCTATAGAGTTGATTATGAAGAGATATTTGCTCCAGTGGCTAAATTAAACACCATTTGGGTTCTTTTATCCCTTGCAGTAAATCTGGATAGACTTTATTTCAATTTGATGTCGAGAATGTGTTCCTGAAAGGTGATCTTGCAGAGGAGGTTTACATGGCCCTTCCTTCGGGCTTTGATTCCACTAACTCTCAGAGGCAAGTATGTAGACTACGAAAGTCCTGCTATGGACTGAAGCAATCACCACAAGCATAGTTCGGGAAGTTGACAAAGATGGTGGTAGGCCATGGATTCACTTGGGCTCAATCAGACCACACACTCTTTTGATATTCCTTCAACAACTAGGTAGCTATCCTTATTATTTATGTTGATGATATTCTTCTCATAAGGAATAATCTACCAGCATTGTAATCTTTAAAAGTCATTCTTGTTGCCTCTTTTGAAATGGATTTGGGATCTCTCCAGTACTTCTTAGGCATGAAAGTTGCTCAATCATATTAGGGCATGTGCCTATCTCAACAGAAATATGTCATTGACCTTTTAACAGAGAACAATCTTCTTCTGTACAAACCAATAGCTATCCAAATGGATCCAAATGAAAACTTCTTGTTGTTTCCAAGGCAGTTCCTGTAAACAAGATTCGCTACCAGCGTCTTGTGGGGAAACTCATCTATCTTGCCCATACACACCTTGAAATATGCCACGCAGTTAGGATAGTATGTCAATTCATGCATGATCTCTACGAGCACCATCTTCAAGTTGTCCACTGAATTCTCTACTATTTAAAGGTACATCGTGCTCAGGTTTGTGTTTTTGCCACCACACATCTCATAGGATTGCTATTTACAGAGACGTTGACTGGGTCAGGTCCGTCCATGATCGGTGATCTACCTCGGAGCACTTTTCATTTGTGTAGGGAAACCTGGTCACTTGGAGAAGCAAAAAACAGTCCGTGCTTGCCGGAGCAGTGCAAAAGCTGAATTTCAATCCATGCCACTAGGAATTTGTGAGACTTTTTCTAGTTACGCATCATCCTTTGAGAACTACGTATGCTAGTCTATGTTCTCTTAATATTGTTTTTTGATAACAAGTAGCTATTAACATTGCTCACAACCTAGTCCAACAAGATTGCACTGAGCATATTGAATTTGACTGACACTTCATTAAAGAAAAACTCGATTCCGGGGAAATTTGCATTCCGTTTGTACCATCCAGTAGCTAACTGGCGGATATTCTTATAAAGAACCTTCCTTTGTTCGATGATTTCAACTGCAAGTTGAACTTGACTGATATCTATGGTTCAACTTGAGGGAGAGTATTAGAATATTTTAATGACTAATAATAGCCATTATTTATTTTTGATTATTCCCAGTAATTTTATTTTATTTCCTTCCTTTTCCTATTATATTTTGTTTTTATTTCTCTTTTCTATTATATCCTGACCTTATTTCTTTCATTTTCAGTTGAAACTGTAATTGGTATATATATCCCTCTTTGTATCAATAAGAAATTATCTTGGTTCTATCCAACAGTTCGGCTTTCATACCATAAAAAAAGAATTATTGGGAAAACCTAATATGTACATTCATAACATTGGCTTATATAAAGTATTGCAATTTCTTACAAATACACTTCTAAACATCTTCAATATTTTCTTTTTACCAATAGGACCTTATATAAGTTTCAATTCTCAACAGTTGTACCTACTAAATACGAGTGAGAAGTTTGGGTATGTTTGTGTTTCTATTATAATTATATAGAAGAGTGATGCATATATTATAGGGTTTAAAATTATCTTAAAAAAATAAGAAGTATTTGATTTGAGATTTCATATATCACGAGGGAAGAGGCCCATGGGTTGATGGGTTATTTATACTCTCAGTTTGATTAATAGGGAGCAATTGTCCTTCAAATATTTAGATGATAGGACTGGTTGATAATCTTAAGAAGAGGGAGTAAAAGGACGTTGTAGAAGCACAATATGGTTCCGATGGTTGAATCTGACTATATGGTTAGATAATATGATGGAAAATCTTTTAATTTATTGAAATTGNCATTTTTCATCATTATGAGGCGTGTACATGTATACAAAATTTCTATTTAGAATTTTGATAATTGCTTTATATTGATGATTAATTTGATTGGTGATTAAAACAGTTTATTATAACCTTCTAGTAATTTTGTTCAAACCAGTTATTGATATTGAAGTGCTTCAAACTTTTAGGCATATTTCCATNGAATCAACTTTTCTTGAAGCATCACTAAACTTGAATTCCAATAATTTATTTTATGACTTGGCTTGAGTTAAATATGAAATCCTCGACTTTGAGTTTATGTTTTCTTGCTCGAACTCAATACAGTATCACCAATACTCATGGTGGCCTGAACTACCAAACTCTAGGAAGGTCAAATCCACACTCTTTGTGTAAGCGATCGAAGTTCAGCTATGCTGTGATGGTGTTTAGTGTAATATTTTTTCAAAGGGACGTATTTAGAAATGGGCATTTGGCTTTTTCCTTTCTTTCTGCTTAAAATTTATATATAGAATCTACAGATAATCGTCTTCATTTCCATTTTGATTGGAGGCCTCTGTATTTTTTGTACCTTCCTACATATCATTATTTGAATGATTTTTTTTTTTTTCAGCTTTTATTTTTTTATTTAATTGAATCAAATATTTATTTTTTGCTTAATTTCAGGATTTAACTGCGGAGAAGCATCAAATATTGCAACTCCCGAATGGCTAAAAGTAGCCAAAGAAGCAGCAATTCGGAGGGCATCAACAAACTGTCCTCCTATGGTTTCTCACTACCAGCTGCTTTATGCTCTTGCTTTGTCCCTGCATACAAGGTGTGCGTAATCAGCAATCCAGAAACATGTTTATGCTTGTTTTTTAAGGTCTCCATTAGAAGATAAGTTTGTTCCTCTCACATTTGATATGGATCATGTTCATATTCCATGATTTAACATTTGAAACCCTGAACATTTTTTAAGCAATTCAATTTTGCTAGAGTTGGTGTTGGTTTAAATGTGAAGATAAAAGTTATCATCAGTAATTAACGATGTGATACATTGATGCGGGATGCTCAGGAGATGCGGCATACCGATATTGGAGACGCGACGTGACGCTAGTGAGGGAGGCGAACACAGGAGTTTGAAGCAAGCATGGGAAATGGGCCGTGATTTTTTTCTCGTTTCTTCTGAAGCAAGCTTTCCAGCTCGAGTTCCTAATATTCATTCAATTATAATTAGGATTTTCTAACTAATAACTATTTATATGTTATTTTTTCTGGTTTTGGAGGACTTTCTTTGTTTGTGAATTTTGGAGATTGGTATCTTTGATTTTTATCCTAAGTGTTGTATTATTTTCGTTTTGCAAGTGATGTGTCTCTTGCTTGTGCAAGATCAGATGGTGAAACTCCTTGATATCCGTACCTCCTTGATTCGATGCTATCTCTGTTGTTTTCAGCCGGGAGAACTACCGAGCGATATTTATAACCTTCCAAATGTTGTCAACCTCGCATATTTTTGGTCCCTTGCTATTCCACAACTTCCTTAATGCTTTGAGGCAGAGCGTGGACGTCTTTGATGCTGGACTTCTGGGATGTCTATATGGGTTCAATCCAGGGGAAATTGAGGGTTGGCCGGCTCTATAGGTTGGGATTACCATCCGTATGGAATGGAGCCAACTCCTAGTTATCTAGTATTATATATTTGTTTTTGTTGGTGTTTAGTGTTTAGTTTTTCTGTGATTTGCTTGTGATGGCCGCTGGTGTCTCCTTTTCCCTCAACGGGCTGTCCCCTAGGGTTCTAAGTGGTGTTTTGTTTGTATCTTGGTCTCTAGGTGGTGTTTATCCTTCCTCGCATCAATTCCCTTCACCCTCGACGGTTTCCCCCTTGCTGCCATCACCCATAAAATAGTGAAGTTGTTCTTTTTCTCTTCTATGCTTGTTGCCACGACCCATAAAACAAGCTGTTGTTTTTCCCCTACACCCCTGTTGCTGCTGCCAGGGATAGCCACCTATTTGCTGTCCTCCCCCATCCAGCTTGCTAACCACCTTTTTGCCACCACCCCAGAGGTCTACACCCCTTGTTGGCATCACCCACTCCCTAGATCCAACCCCAATTTTAGTTTTAGTGATAGTTGTTTTATTGCAATTTGCGATTTTTCTTTTGCTTGTTGTAATTCTATATTTTAATCCAGTAATAGTATTTCTTTTAACTTAGGTGTTTGTTGAATTCCGGCAGCACATTTTTTGTATTTTCTTATACCTTATAACGTTATCATACATGGAAAAAGGGATAATCATTGAAACATTTGAAGTCTTTCTTTTGTTGAGAAAAAGAAATCTAATGTTTTTGTAGAGTTTGGGGACGTAAAAGAGATGATATGAAGAATTGGATGTTAATGACCATCTCAAGGGGATACATGCAAGAAGCAGAGAGATTGTTTCATCGTCAAGAATAAAAGAAGTTATGATCAACTAAAAAGAGAAAATGTGAGGGGGTGTAATGTCCCCTTTTTTTATTGTCAGGAGGAATCTATGCATCGAACAAAGGGGGGAGAAAATGAATAACCAAACAAGAAGCTAGGAGACGAGAAACCGAACAAAGGGAGTCAGAATTCAAAAAGGTGAATTCGCCTATAAAATCGCAATCGA
The DNA here is from genome assembly GCA_002079205.1 of Phalaenopsis hybrid cultivar. Classification (NCBI taxonomy): domain Eukaryota; kingdom Viridiplantae; phylum Streptophyta; class Magnoliopsida; order Asparagales; family Orchidaceae; genus Phalaenopsis; species Phalaenopsis hybrid cultivar. The sequence goes on along the minus strand of JXCR01107344.1, from coordinate 159,809 downwards.
GTCGTGAAAAGACTCCACAGCTTACCTAAGAGTCGAACGACAACTGTGCTACTAATTTGAGCTGTGACTTCGACTAGAGCTTCCGTATTGTGCGAATGCAGAGAGGTTGTTGAGACACTCTTATGTGTCGTCGAGCTTTGAGCACGCAAGACGAGCCAAGTGCAGAGGAAAAGCAAAGTCGATCATGCCCTAAGCATTCGGTACAAGATGATCAAGACCATGCCTAAGCATTCAGTGCATATGATCGCAGAAAGTGGTCGCAAGCGTCTGTACGAAGAATAGAGGAAGAGTTGTGTTCAAGCATTCGACCAAGCCGAAGGAAAAGAAAGGGAGGAGTGCGTGCATGAAGGGGGGAGACCGAAACGTAAGGTAAGAAATTCTATAACTCGTTTATGAAATTATTATTTTATAAATTTATAATTATTAACTGTAATTTTTATTAAATTAGATTTGNTCCTCCATGCTTGTTGCCACGACCTATAAAACAAGCTGTTGTTTTTCCCCTACACCCCTGTTGCTGCTGCCAAGGATAGCCACCTGTTTGCTGTCCTTCCCCATCTAGCTTGCTAACCACCTCTTTGCCACCACCCCAGAGGTCTACACCCTAATTGGCATCACCCACTCCCTAGATCCAACCCACGTTTTAGTTTTAGTGTTAGTTGTTTTATTGCAATTTGTGATTTTTCTGCTGCTTGTTGTAATTCTATATTTTGAATCCAGTAATAGTATTTCTTTCAACTTAGGTGTTTGTTGAATTCCGACAACACATTTTTTGTATTTTCTTATACCTTCTAAGAGCCCTAGAACATTATCATACATGGAAAAAGGGATAATCATTGAACCATTTGAAGTCTTTCTTTTGTTGAGAAAAAAATAATCTTTTTTTTTGTAGAGTTTGGGGACGTAAAAGAGATGATATGAAGAATTGGATGTCAATGACCATCTCAAGGGGATACATGCAAGAAGTAGAGAGACTGTTTAATCGTCAAGAATAAAAGAAGTTATGATCAACTAAAAAGAGAAAATGTAAGGGGTGTAATGTCCCTTTTTTTTATTGTCAGGAGGAATCTATGCATCGAACAAAGGGGGGATAAAATGAATAACCAAAGAAGAAGCTAGGAGACGAGAAACCGAACAAAGGGAGTCAGAATTCAAAAACGTGAATTTGTCAATAAAATCGTCGCAATCGAGTCGTGAAAAGACTCCACAACTTGCCTGAGAGTCGAACGACAACTGTGCTACTAATTTGAGATGTGACTTCGACTAGAGCTTTTGTATTGTGCGAATGCAGAGAGGTTGTTGAGACACTCTTACGTGTCGTCGAGCTTTGAGCACTCAAGACGAGCCAAGTGCAGAGGAAAAGCAAAGTCGATCATGCCCTAAGCATTCGGTGCATATGATCGCAGAAAGTGGTCGCAAGCATCTGTATGAAGAATAGAGGAAGAATCGTGTTCAAGCATTTGACCAAGCCGAAGGAAAAGAAAGGGAGGAGTGCGTGCATGAAGTGGGGAGACCGAAACGTAAGGTAAGAAATTCTATAACTCATTTATGAAATTATTATTTTATAAATTATTAATTATTAACTGTAATTTTTATTAAATTAGATTTTTAAGTTAAAGAAGTTTCATATTAAGAATGGTTAATGTTTGATTTATTTAAGATTTAATTATTTATTTAATAATAAATTATTACATAATATAAATGTACATATATTTATAAGCCTAATAAAAAAAGTAATACAAATTACATAGAGCAACTAAAAGTTAAATTAGGATAACCAACTTTATTGTTAATATTTTATTAAGCTTAAATTATTAAATGAAGTTACCAATTAGGATAATAATAAAATATTTAATATTATATAATTCATTAAAGGGTCAAATAGAAGAAAATCACCTTCTAATAATATGATTAACATATAATAAATTATAAATACTTCTTTTTGCATTTGACTTTTGGTTTTTCATTTGAGACGAGTGAAGAGAATGTTAAGAATCATATGTGATTGAGGTGAGTACTCATATTTTTATACTATAATAATATTTTGCTTCTTCTAGAGCAAATGTATTTTATTTTTTTTTTGAAAAATGCTCAAGGTCTAATTTATTAAAAACAGAAAAGATATAGAAATGTTGTATGAGAGAGCTTAAAATCTCACCTCATACGAAACAAAACACACAAAACCCAAATAAAACAAAGATATATAAAGATAAAAAACCAAAAAGCCACCAAAGTGGGCAAAAGTGCTAGGGACGTCTCACTTTCCTCCCTCTGCCTCTAGTTCTTGGAATTGAGTCTGCTAACAAATTAGTAAGGTGAGTGTCATTGCCCGAAGTAACCAAAGTATCATCCATCAGATTCTTGAGCTCAAGTAGATCTCCATTCTTCTTCTTCCTTCGCGATGTATAGACCTGTCATTCCTCATCCGATGATCGACTCATTTGATCAATAGATTGTTCCAAAATTAGTTGGACAGGTGTAGGCTGTTGCACATGATCCCCATGATCCTGAGTGATAGTTGCAGCTTGTTCGACCTGATGAGGCGGTAGTGAAATAGTAGAAGTATTGCAATCTGTAATAAGGGTGATAGGTTATAGGGCAAGTGGGGTCTGAAGAATCTTCTTGATAGTAGGTTCCAGAGGCGTTTGAATGGTTGTAAAATTGCTTGCGAGAATAGTGACGTCTTCGGGGGCATTCTTTTGATGATCAATATTGTCAAGTTCTACTTTTAATCATTCTCGTCCATCAGAAGTCAGAGTACTTGTTGAAAGAGACATCACTTTATCTGCTTCTGAAGAAATTTGGATATCGTCTCCCTCTCTGCTACCTGCTCTGCTAGGGTTTCGCTTCACAGCGAACCCTAGCGTCTGCTTTCGCTTCGCTCATCTCTACCTCTCGCGTCGTCTGCCGATTTGGATTTGGCGATCTGCGTCGTCTGTTAGGTCACGTCTCCTTCGTCGTCCTGTCGCCGATTTTGCGCTCTGCTCCGTGATCGTAGGGGCGACGTCTGCTTCTGTGTTGCTTCGCAGGGGTGTTGTCTGTTCGCAGGGGTTTCGTCTTCTGCGTCGCTGCGACGTTTGCTGAATTTTAGGGGTTTCTGCTTCTAAATTTGCGGGGGTTCCGCTTCTGCTCCCTGGACTTTCAGTATTCTGACTTTGCTCTTCTTTGCTTAGTTCCGTGTTCTTAACGCCATGCCTCCATCTATTGGGGATGGCTTCGAACAGATCGTATGCTGCTGCTCTTGCGGGTGTCAACGCCTCCTCAGGCACACATTCCTCTTGTCGACTGAATTTAGTTGGAAAATTTATGTATGGTCATCCAAAAATGGAGCTAATTCATAAGGAATTTGAGGTTATGCACCTGGTTGGGGAGTGAAAAATTGGACTGTTAGATGGAAGACACATTCTCATACAAATTAATAATGAAGAGGATTACGCATTTTTATTTGCTATAAGGATAATCTGGATTGATAACAGAACAATGAAGATTCTTAAATGGTCTGTAGATTCTGACCCTCGGTCAGAACCTCTGATCATTCTGGTTTGGATTTGCTTCTCTAGTCTGAAATTTCATTATTTTACTCAAAAAATTTTGTACGCTATTGCCTCAGCTTATGGTAAGCAACTCAAAACGGATATTCCTACTTTTAATCTAGAGCAAATGTATTTATTAGTACTATCACTAGCTATATTGGAATTATTACAAATTTGAGGTTTTGAAATCTAGTGAATTTTTGTTCATATTGTAGAAATGATGCGTGACAGCATAATTTAAATTATCATTTGAATGATTCATATGTATATTGCTTGATACGTCAGTGAGAATGAAATTTATTTTGGTTTTTCATAGAATGTTTTTATGTGGATGACTGACTATGACGAAGTCTCCTCTTTATGGTACTAACAGTGAAATGCTAAGGTGTGCACGCAAATAGAAAAAAGACATTGATATTGAAGTACCTAAGTAACACAATTTTTTAGACGATGCTTCTGTGATGACTATATAAATATATAATGATATTGATATGCTATTGATATAGTAAAATTCATTGAATAACATCTTATATGTTTATATTGATTTATTAAAAAGTTTAACTACATGCATATTATTTTTTTTCCATTGTTTTACTGTTGTTTAGGATTATGAGCATTCGTTATGTTGTTTAGCTCATTGTTATTTAAATTATTTTTCAGAATAATTAAGTGATTAAAAGATAAGCAATAGAAGAGATAATGTTTATAGAAGACGTGTACAACTAATAATGAGGTAAATTAAAATATATTATTTTATTTTCATCTAATTATTTTGTTAATAGTTATAGAAAATAAATATGGAAATTTAATTCTCACTGTTCGATCGTTTATTCTCATCTTTGTTAATTCCAAGTTTTGAGTTGGGTCGTGATAAGAGAGACAGTCGTATTATTATTCAATATCAATTATCTTGTAAAAAGTAAAATTTAAGGCCTATTATTATGTTAATCACTATAACTTTCATGAATATTCTAACGCTACTAACATTGGCACGAAAACTCTTAGAGAGTAAGGTAACTTAAACAAAGATTGGACTATAAGTGATTCTCTTATTAGATCAATTCTCTTGAGCTATCAAAAACTTTACTTCTAAGTTGAAATAAGTTTAAATGATGCGAGTTGTAGTTTTATATTGATTTATTGAGCCAATAAAATCCATCTCATGATAAATCCACCCTGAAAGATGGAGATAAGCAAGAAGTGTGCTTGAGGTAGATGCTAGGAATTAAAAATCCATATCGAGGAAAAACAAATTAAAAGGCAGAACTACACCATCATTAATGATACCTGTAGAAGTCTCTTCTCATTGATCCTCTTAAGACTAGCATCGTATGTTAAAAGATCTCTCTAGAAGCCGAACTTTCTTAATGTATAGTGATGAGCGAATTTGAAAGGATTGAAATATAGCCACAACCTTATCCGGAGCTTGGATTAACCAAAATGGGAACAAACGGTTGGACGGTGGAATTAAGTTGTATGTTTTTCTAACTCTATCAGTAACAATTTAATATAAAAAAATTTGATTAAAAGAGAAATTAAAGGAAACATTTTAATTAACAAATAAAAGTCGTCTTTCTGGTTGATGATTTCTTCTTTTGTACATGTTAGCTTCTATAATATTTATTTTATTTAAAAGCTTAAACATGAAAAATAATATTAAAATAATATAATAAGTTATTCAAAACTAACTCATTAGAAATCATACTTCTAGACTACAGTAACCCAATAAAAAAAGCAACTTGCATGTTAATCTTTCAAATTTCTATACGAATTTTATAATAATCTATTATATGTTCATGATATTTACTTATTAGAAAAAAATTATACTTTTATATGCTTTAGCTTTAACTGTACTCTTCAAGATTTAATCTTTAACTTTCTTTTCACTTCATGCTATTAAAATTCACATCTATCTTAGTAATACCGTCACAACATAATCTAACACACCTTGATCGATATTATCCTGTCGGCACATCGGTTCGTGATCTGGTTTACACGATTGTATGAGGTGGAAATGTCTACTCTCCTATGACTGATATTTTTTTAACGACACAGTGGTTAACAATCTAAATATGCAATTCTTTGGGGTTGTATGATAACATTTACGCTCATGGTTATATTGGCGTGCCCTGCCTATACCGTATTGGTTGAACTCCTCCTTGGTGCACATACATCATGTATAAACTATTTTCATTTCATTCTAAGGCATACATTACTTTCATGTAAAACTTGTATTTAAGGCATACATTACTTTCCTCCAAATCATTCTTTAGCCCAAATCCTAACATTTTCAAAATCCAACTTTCCTACTTCCATAAAAATTTCACCCCAACACCTACACCAAAATTTAAGCCCCCGACCAAACTTGATTTGCAATCCTACATCAACTAGAAACCTGATCAAGAGGAAAGAATGGTGTGCCTCTAAGGAGAAATCCTCAGCGAGGTGTTTAACTTATTGTGAAGGATTTGTGGCTAAAATGGGCTTTCCACCTTTGAGAGGAGATAATCCAATGAGATCACTCATAGCAATAATTGTCAATTGGCAGATCAAGAGGAGAACTTGATTCCTTTCCATCAAACAATTTCCAGTAATAAAGAACCAATATCTCAACAATTTGACATGGAATATCAGAGAAGTCATGATCTTGAAGTAAGGATAGATTTACCATTTTTTGACAGTCACCTGGATTTAAGTGAGTAAATCGAGTGGCCTCAAATAGTGGAGTAAATTTTTTATTGCAAGGATATTCCTCAAGAGAAGAGAGTTAATTTGAGAATCATCAAGCTTAGAAAAAATACTTCATTGAAGCGTATTTGGTATTGAGAAGATAAGAGGAAGAACATCACATGATCTATAAGATGGAAAGGGAGATGCGACACAAATACTTTCCCTGCATTATTGCAGGATATGTCCATAAAGCTCCATAACCTGCTCCAAAGAGACTTCTATGGAGGAATATACTATTGTTTTTGATCAACTCATACTGAAATATGAGTTGGTAGAACTAGATAAGTACATAACAGTAAGATATTTTGGTGGATTGATGTCATTTCTTACTGATATGGTTCAACTGTACTTATATTGTTCTCTACTTTATGTACATACCATAACATTGAAAATGGAGAAACGTCACCAGATGACCGCCACACCTTACATGCATAGTTCAATCATAGGAACATACATCAAAGATACACCATGTGGACCTTCCAACCTAACCCTGCTAAAGGAGAAACGATAGAGTGGAGAAAAGGTGGAGATCTCCAGCACTCCTAAATACATACCATTAAGGCAGTATTTCAAGTACCATGACTTAGGGCACATTGAATTTGATATCCAAACACAAGGGTGATATCTTTCACTGAACAGGTTATTGCGGAGGTGATAGAGGGAGAAAATCCATAGTGGGAGAATGGAGAGAAAAATGCGTTGCCCGTAGATGAGAGAAATATGCTAGTAATCTGATGGGTTATGCAGACTGAGCTCAGAAGAGAGCAGCAGTGATTCTGCCACAGCTTGTTTTGTAAACACCAGATGCATAGTGAAGGGAAAAACATGCAACTTCATTATAGATGGAGGTAGTCGTAAAATTTTGGCATATACATATATGATGGATGAATTGAGTTTCACTACTCAAAAGTATTTTCAACCATATTCTCTTTCATGGTTGAAAAAAGAAAATATGGTCACAATTGATGGACGTCGCATTTCATTTTCTATGGGAGACAAGCTATATTGTGATGTGTCTATGGATGCATGTCACATTCTGTTGTGTTTTTCATGACAATATGACAGTACACTACATGACAGCCACATAAACACCTAGTTGCTTATCAAGGATGAGAAATGTATTGACTTCCGCTGTTGAAAGAGTCAGTCGTGATGGGTATTCCAAAAGAGTGGAACATTAATGGCTTGTACCACTTTTCTACAGGCTATGAGAGAGGCACTAGTGATATTTTCTTTGGTGATGGGTGAAGACAGTGCCTTGGAAGAGACGATATCTGATACACTGCAGCACTCAATAGAGGGGTTTCAGGACTCTATCCTTAAGTTTCCTCTTTAGATTGCCACTATTGAGAGCAGTCCAACATGTCATCTTTTTAGATACAAATGGAAAATTTTTGAGCAATTTTCAGAAGTCCCTATGGAGTAAGCTGGGTGCTACGTTTCACCAATAGAGGGTCAGATAGGAGGATGAACCAAAATGATGAAAATCTCTTTAGGTGTTTTATTGGAAATAACATTCTACAATGGAGTTCATGCTCTTTTAGTGAAAAAGTTTATCCTAGCCCTGGAAAATGATGCAGTGTCTTTTACACGGGCTCACATGATGTCGCAATTCGGGCTACAGTATAGCGGGCAAAACCACTTGAAATTTCCTATTCTTATCATATTCTTTTTTCTTTATAATGTATTTCTCATTCCTATTTCTAATTAGGTATTTTCTATTAGGGAATTTTATATATGTTGTATTAGGGCTATGTGGGATTTTGAGTTTTGCTGATGTTATGAATTGAGAGATTTTCCTTTGATTTTTACTCTTTGGACTGATTTCTGCTCTTCAGGATGTTGTATCATTTGTCTATTGCAAGTGGTGTATATGTATCTTCCTTTGAAACAGGTGGTAGAACCTCCTCATTGTTCGTATCTCATAATTGCTGTTTTTAGCAAGGAAAGCCGCCGAACGTGTTTCTACCCGCAGTTTAATAGCATAAATTGTTTTTTCCTGCTTTTGGGTCCCTGTTTCACTGCAGTTTTTAGCTAAAATCCTTCCTCTTGCCTTCCTCACCCATCCTACAACTTAACTAACCATTTTTTGTGCTTTCAAATAACTTCTAGGAGTCTTAAAACTGTATAAATAAGAGGGCGATTAAGAGCGGGTTAAGAAAATCAAATGTTTAAGAGAGGAAATTCTCTATATGCTCAATGAGCAGTAACACAATAAATCATGAGCCTAATTTATGTTGAAATTGTGTAACTTTGTAGCCCTTTTCAAGATTCCCTTTCTATAGGTAGGGATTTAGGTTTGAGCGCTAAAGGAGTGATTACAGAATAAGCTATACATAAAAAAAAAAAAGATAAAAACCAGAATAAAAAAGGCGTGTAACTTGAAAAAAGACTCAATTCCTCTAACTTAGAGAAGTCAGTGGCTTCTATGATGGTGGTCTTGGATTGGCTCTCCGTGCTTGGGCAATTGCCTGAGTTGGTCTGATATGTCTCTTGGTAGCATTGCGGTTGTTCTTTATGGACTTTTTTGGATATTTCCTCTGGTCGAAATATGCATCAAACCTAGGGTTCTTAGAATTGAAATAAAATGAGGACAACACACACAACACACTAAGGTGAGGATGAAAGTGATGGGTGGCGGCTGGACAACAGGTAAGGTATAGGTTGGAGATTGCGGTTTCAGCAGAGGGGGGTGGGCGGAGTTTTGACAGTAGTTGAAAGGCAACTAGGGGTTGGCGGTAGCAGTGGGAGGGATCTAGAGGGGATTACAACAACAAGTTGGATTGCAGGAAGGGGTTACGCCAATAGGTGGAGAGGTAGAGGGGGTTACAACACAACAATGATGGATGCAAATGAGTTTACGACAACAGGTGGGGAAAGTAGAGGAGGTTACGGTGTTAGGTTGGGCGACAGATGTGTTACGGAAGGGAAGCATGTAAGGGTTAGTGCGCAGGTGGGGTGGCAGCAAGCAGAGACGAATAAGTGATGGATTGCATGGAGATAATCACTATTTTGGACCAAGATACATCCAACGCATCACCTATCATTAGATACAAACCTAACAAGAGAGAAATGCCGACAACAAAAAATTTCTAAACAACAAAAAAACTAAACCCCAACACATAATATAACATATTTATACCTCGGAGGGGGGGTGGGACGCCTCCCCCTTGGGTGGTAGCCCTAACCCTTCTAGCATGGTCGACTCGTCCCCTTACTCCTAAACCAATTCAGCCAGTTTAGCCTCCTTCCTCTTAGGCCTGCATCAATCTCCCAGGTTTGGGTGAGCTCAGACTTCATTCGTCGAAGCTTCTGACTCATAGCATGGCGTCAAGTCTGTTACACTGAACATAGCCGAAACATTGTAGTTCTCTTGTAGGCCGATCTTGTAATTGTTGTTATTCAGCTTCCCGAGGATTCTAGAAGGTCCTTTTGTTCTGGGCTTGAGTTTCCCGAACGTTCCCACTAGAAATTTTTCTTACTTCAGCTCCACACGAGGTCCCCCTCTTGAAAGTTCTTCTTCACAGTCTTTTTCTCCTGTGCTTGGTACATGTGGTTCTGTTTAGTGATCTCATTAGCGACCTCCTCTTAGAGCTTCTGAATCTCTTGCACCTGCTCCTGAGCATCTTCACTAATCTTCGACGTCGGTAGGAGAATGTGTCATGATGCCATCCCTACCTGAATTGGCTTGCTCGACGCGGCCTCACTGATATGTTCGAATGCCCATGGGGATGCTCGGTGGCGGAGGACTGAGAACATTTTTTACTAACTGTGCATTCTTTTGTAGGAATAAAGATACAATGGCCAGATGAGACAGCACTATCCCGATTTTCAACAACTTCCAAGAGGATTGCAAGAGACTAAACAAAACTTTTATGAACTAACTTCCACAAGAATGTTGTTTTTGCTGCATGGTTCATCAAAGTTGGCGAGCCCGCAATGCCAAAAACCCACAATCGGCTCTACGACACACCCACTATTATTGCTTCGACCATTTTGGAGACACTTACTATGACATCGCTCTACCCATTTCGTGAGTAGCGGGATCCTAGCCAATCATTTGGATTGGTTCCTTCTACTGTTCTCTGGCATCCTCCCCCTCCCTGATAGCTCAAGTAAACGTCGATGGTGCTCTCTTACCTTCAGGTATCGCCGGTATCAGTTGTATCATTCGGGATGAAAAAGGTGTTGGTCTTTTTGCTACCGAACAACAATTTTTGCATTGGAAAAGTGTTGATGTTGAGCTCTAAGCAATTAAATCTCTTCAATCTATTTGCCAACCGTGGATGCTCAAGCACAAGGGGATTATTACTGAGGGAGATAATACAAATATCATGTAGTTTCTACAAGCCACTATGAAGCATGATATATGGCATTGATATCCATCTATTGCATCGGATGTTGCTTTTTTGTTAAACTTTAAACAAGCTTTGTTCGTTTATATCATAGAAATGTAATAGGGCTACCCATTTTTGTGCAAATTGTGCTTTTGGTGGGTCTTTTGTTTTAACGAATGTAGAGGAGGTTAAGAAACTTTCTATATACTTGTAGATGACTGGTTTTATTTCAGTACATCATAGATGCATACATGCATAGTTTTTCTATTTTTTTATATAGTAATACAAATGTACCTTTTCATGGAAGTGAGCGCGTTGCGCCTGTACACAATCTCAAATAGGATGTGTCGCCATAGGTTAACTTAAGCATCTGTTGTAATCAAAATCTGGTTGGTCTATAATCAAATTCCACTACTTAGTATTTTTTTAGATAAAGCATCTCAGAAGGTTCCCCAGGCTCCTATTTTCTACTTTCGTTTGACTGTCTGTTTGTGGGTGAGCTGCTGAATTGAATTGAAACTTTGTGCCTAACTTCCTCCACAGGATCCTCCAAAAGTGACTAAAAAACTTGACAAGGTAGCAACATGCAAGCTACTCGAATAGGGTGATAGGTGGTTTTGCAGTAGCTTCAAAATGTGTAAACTATGTAAACATTCACATAAGAAGCTATTGACATAATGGTTCGACGAGAGAAGTGTCTTGTGTCACCAGATTTTGAAAAAAGTATTATAATGTTGCGTAGCAATCCATAAAACCACCTAAAAAGTCACCGACAACTTGTAAAAATGGCAACATTGCAAATGACATTTAGGTTAGGATGGCCTATTGAAAATTTGCCACTAATAGGGAAGAAAATGTGCAGGAAAGTTCAAATATCTCAACATCAGTAAAAATGTGCACATATATTTTGGGCTAGTAAAAGCTAGTTAATTTTAAGATGCATCTAAGGCGTGGAAAAAATAATGAGAATTGAAAGAAGTAGGATGTATGTGACTTTGAATGCAGCAAGCACCTATCACATTTGTAATGGAACAAGTAGTGTGAGCAATATGTGGAGAATCTAAGATGATCAAAAAAGCGATGACTGTGGTAAAAGTGGAGCAAAATGCTATGCCTTCCCAAGGAGTTAGACAGATGAGTAGGAGATGGGAGCGAAGGGGAGGGGCCGGGGAGCTGAGCATCACAACCTATTTAAGGACATCAGTGGAGCAAACCTAGAATAAGGAAAATTCCACAATGATTTGAGGGGATATTGAGCAATTGTGGGCCCTAGAATTTTTGGCAAACACCAGAGGACAAGTAAAGGCTGAGGAGGATTTCAGAATTCTTTGAGAGGCGTTTGGTGTCATGCCCNNNCCCCTCCCTCCCTCCCCGCGCACCCCGAAAATGGATCAACTACGGTGCGATTGAGGTTAACTTGCAAATTTAGGATTAGCATGTGATGAAGTATTCTAACTAATCGACGTAAACATATTTGATATATTGTATTTCATAAATCATTCACATTTATATATACTTAGAAGTATGAAAATCATATCATCAAAATATGTATACAAAACAACTTAATTCAAAATAATAAAAGTATACACCTAAAAGTCTGTACAAACTCCCAAAATTATGAAATACTGAAGCTGCACGCGTCACACTTGACTACTCGCCTTAATGCTCCTTACCTCTTCCTGAAAGTCAACAACGTAGAATGAGCTATAGCAATCTCATTGAAATAATCAAGACTAAAATAAAACTATATTAATAAAAAAATAATGTACATGCTCATATGTAACTCATGTACATATCCACAACACATGTCATAATATGTTTTAACTATATAAAATATGTAAAAGAAAAGATTGTAGAAACTCATGACAACTACATAAAACATGTGTTTTATTTATTCATGTGTAATTATAAACATATTCAAATGAGACGTTTATCTAATCACATGAATAGCACTTATAATTGTATAGTTCATAACTATTTTCATTTCATATCATGTCATGGGTTGTCATGCATCCTAAATGCTATATTAACTATTGATAAACGTTGGGCTCCTCCCAATATAACAGTTATTAATAACTCTTTGTAGTAACGGTTTCTTATGTTTCATCCCCCGTCTGATCCCAATTGTTCATGGAGTTTTTTCTTAGTCTGAATACTAGGAGTCGGGAGTCTCATCGCTCTCTATCATGTGCACTTGCAAGTATTCAAATAATAGTCTAACTAGAATATCACTTGTGACATTTCTTAAATCATAATTCCTGTAATAAATATTCTTCATAAGCATTTTATATATCATATGTATAAATCATAGTAAACAAATACTTATAAACAATGATTTCATAAACATATTCATTAAATTTATAACATAGTAAATTCATTTGTATTGTAAAGAACAAATTAAGTTTTTATTCATTTAGTTTATGTATTCATTCACAATATGCATAACTTGAATTATGGAGGTCTACCATGGAGTCTAAAGATCTTTGTTTGAATAGAACTAAAACTGAATACATGGAATGTAATTTTAGTAGTTGTAGCTTTAGTGACAAAATTGTTACTATGGGCGATCAACTTATTAAAAGGTGTGAATGCTTTAGATGTCTCTATTGTTCAAAGTGATGGTGATATTGATGGGATGTTATTAGTAGAATTTCAGTTGGTTGGTTGAAATGGAGGAATGCTTCAGGTTCATTGTGTGATAGAAAAGTATCGCTTAGACTGAAAGGAAAATTTTATAAGATGGTGATGAGACTTGCAATGCTCTATGATGCTGAATGTTGGCCTTTAAAAGAGAAGCATAAAGCTAAGTTAAGTGTTGCCGAGATGAGAATGCCAGGTGGATGAGTGGCTTTACACTTAGAAACAAAATGCTATATGAATATCCGTGATAGAGTTGATGTAGCTCCAGTGACAAACAAAATTAAAAAGAGACGTCTTAGATGGTCTGTTCACATTAAACGTCGACTATCTGATGATCTGATTAGAAGAGTAGATGTTATAGATTCCACTTTTGTTAAGAAAGGTAGAGCTAGACCTAGGATGACTTGAGCATATTATATAAAAAATAATTTTAATTGATTAAAATTAAATGAAAATGTCAATAAATAGGACGCAATGGAGAAAAATGATTCATGTTGCCGATCCCACTTAGTGGATAAAGGTTTTGTTGTTGAATTCATTCATAATATGCAAAAAATTCTAGATGCAGTAGTGTCAAGCACATAATCATATGGAAACCTACGGGGCGCTATTTTTCTTAAATAGGACAAGATTTTTCATCTAAATCGACAAATAACCCTACGATGTGTTTACTAGAGTTTGTTGTCTAGTGTAAACAACTTTGAATTCATAAACCTCTTAGGATATTCATAAATTCTTATCTCATGTCTTAATTTAACTCCCACGCAAAGATACGTGTCAAATTTACCTCGAATGGGTTGCTTTGCATGAATTTTCCCAACAAATTTCTTCAAATCCTCTCTTCCTCTCCCCTAACCTTCCATCATTCCCTTTACTTCGCAGATTTCCTACTAGTTGTCCATATGGAAGCCGATAAATCAAGTTTGGAGTTTTCAACACAAGCTCGCCTCCTACATTGACGAGAAATTAAAAGGTGCACCGTTTTGTGGCAAATGTCAAAATAGAGACGTAAGGAAAGAAATTTCTCAATTATTGTGAAAGAGGATTTCCTACTTATTGATTTCTGCATGGACACCTAAATCGCGAGTTCCGGCTCCCTCCTCAGTCGTTCGACTCGTCTGCTAAAGTAAACGGGTTGTAGGAACCTTCAGATGAGTGAAATCAAAAGTGGGAGATGGGAGAAATGAAGGGAGATGCAACATATAACTAAATTTTGCTATGTCTTAGCCGTTCATCCCATCCGACTGCTGCATGTCGCGTGAATAGTTCGGTGGGTATAGTGATGATGTGGGATTAGGGAGAATAAATAAGATTAATTAAGAGTAATTAAATATATATAACTTCATACTTTTATATCATCTCATACTTATTAAATTTATGTGTGATGCTATATATCAATTTGATCGATTCAACTTAAAAAAAATTATAAAATTGACTCCTTCAAATTCAAAGAGATGCGAAATTTGGGGTAAGTTTTCCGAGTGTCAAAATTTTATCCAATTTCTTAAAATTGGATGTTACACTAGGCAAGGCAAATCCGCAAATAGTACACTCGATTAGCCTGCATTTAACAAGAAAAATGGCCCAGTGATGTGTAACAATGAGTGCTCAAGCGAATGAGTACTAAACATCCCAATCGTGTGAGTGGGACTTGAACTAGAGCACAGTGGATCTTTGATATGGTTGACCGTGTTGTAAATTGTTCTAAATTCATTTTGGTTTTTTCTTTTTAAGTTGAGTTATCTATCTGCATGCTAACCTGCCCTGGGTCTTATTACTGAATCATGAAATCTGATGAAATTGACATAGTTCTTTGGTCATTAATTCAGCCCCAGCCCTACACTTTTTTCATGTTTATTTGCTACTGAAAGAAATAGTTTTAACAGCAAATTCATCTTTCGAAGGGATGGGACTGCTGAGAAAGAATTCTTATAGTTTTTCGTAGTTTAAATATGGTTGATGATGATGTTCGTTCTTGCTACAACCTTTTAGTGAACTTTTATCCAGTTAGAACGAGTGGAATAAAAATACAGATGGGGTTATACCCTGAAAAGTTGTTTTATTTATTCAAAAGTTTTTTTTCAAATTCTTCTATTTGGCTGTATCTCAGCCATATGCTTGACGTGTGTCAGCCATATGCTTGACATGTGTTGCTGTTGTTTTAACGTATATAACTGAAAGATATTGCCTATTGATTGACTTATATTTTCATTCCGCGTCAGTACAATGTTTAATTTTTTTCCTTGAAGAATTGTATGCGTCACTGGATTTAGTACAGATGATTTTATGTATGCAGGTCATGCATGTGAAACATTTTTTCCCTACTATTTCGATATAAAGAAAGTTCCATTTTATAACATTTCAAAAATATGTGATTCATTGTTTTTATTGTTTATACAGTTATGTGTTTGTTTCTTGAATAGGAACCCTTCTAGAATTCTTTCCATGCCAAAGAGCTCGAGGTTAAAGAATAAACTGAGATGTGTAGGAGAAACAATGATAAAAAAAACATTTGTTCAAAATGTAATACGGAACAATAGTCTACTGAATATTCTACTTGACGATGGATCTTCGTGTTTGATTCTTCCTCGAAGAACATTTGATAAACCATTATGCTCTGGTTTACATCGGAAATTACAAATGAAGGTAAAACCAAGAAAAGCACTTGATTTATGCCATGGTGAAGATAAAATGGAAGAAATTTCTATTTCCGATTTTTCTATTGGAAGAAGGAGAACCTGGGATAGTTGTTCCAAGGGCTTTTGTCAAGCTGAAGAAAATTCAGAATATGTATACCATAGAAAAAATCTTTCAACAAATAAAATTAGTTGCTTAGGATCTTCTGGTTCTCACAATTTTTATTCAGAGACGCAGAATATGGAGGGTCAAAATAACGAACATCGAACTGATGGAGTTTTAGATCAGGGACTATTATCATGTGTCACTTGTGGGATATTAAGCTATGCTTGTGTGGCCGTTATACAACCAAATGAAGCAGCGGCTGAATGCCTTATTTCTTGTGACTACAACTCTTATGCTGATCATATTACTGGTTTTGAAGAAAGTTGTGGCTTGAATAATGAAGCTGCTACGAATATACACAATTCTGATGTTGACATTAATCCTGGTAAGTGAACACCATCACACTTGATTGTGCATATACACATCTTCGTCCATTTTGTTATGAAAAAATAATGGGAATGCATTAGCTTTCCCAACATATACGCTTGCATGCTTGCTGGAATGCATTATCTTCTTTTTTTATTTTTTCTAGAGAAAAATTTCTTTAATGTCTTCTTTCAATATACTTCTTCCTGCTCAGGACAAATAGAGAAGATTAATTCTTCAGTCCAAGTTCCTTTCAGTAATGATGGTTTACTTTCTAATGCCAAGGTTGAGAGAGGAACTTCAGCTCTTGACCTTTTGGCGTCTGCATATGGTGACTTGTCAGATTCTGAAGAGTACGCATTTCATGATATTTCTTTTTGTGCTGATGATAACTACTTGACTCCTTCATCTCTAAGGTGTATCTCGGACCAGCAGTCAGTGAGCCCGAATATTTCTGAAACTCTTTCTCATGAAGGGTTTCCATCAAATGAAGGTGAAGCGTTTTCTACTGCAAACTACCAGGATAGAACCCCTGGGATATGTAGCACCCTTTATAAATTTATTCATTGTAGTAAAAAGGTTGCTAATAGTTCTCTTGTTAGCAAGCTTTGTCAGTTACATGGAAATGACGGTTATGAGTGTTCATGTGAAGATAAAATGACACAACTCTCTGGGAATCAGCAAGACACTATAGGAAAACCAACTAGATTAGTGGATCATACCAAGATGACAACACATTCATTCAGTGAAACTATATGTGATCTACAGTCCCCAGATGCTTCGATAAATAGCTTTCATCAAACTGTTCCAACAAAAGTAAATTTAAATGATATGATGACAAAAAATATCAAGTCTGATTCGAGTGTATTTGATCAACCTGGTTCTTCTTATGGTTCTAAAATGGCAACTGGAAATACATTTACAACTTTTGGTCATCTGGATGACTCCATAAACAACTCAAAAATGACTGTTGTGCAGCCATCAGACAAAGACTCTTACAGAATGCATGTCTTCTGTCTTGAACATGCTGTGGATGTAGAAAAGAGGCTTCGAGCATTAGGTGGGGTAAATTTGATGCTTCTTTGCCATCCAGGTGAGCATTGCATTCGAAAATTATACTTGCCTTACGGCTATGTTAATGGTTCTTGTTTTCTTGTTGACAAACCTATGAATGGTGTAATGTGTATTAATATTGCTTTTCTAAGGTATTTTTCATCTCCTTTATACTCCATTCCATTGTATTATTGTGGAATTCTAGTGAACATTGAAGCTTATGACAACTATTTATGAATCTTCTTATAGCATTATGACGTGTTGGATAAATATAATTTTATGGTGAAAAAAACAGTCTTTGGTCTCAGGAATGTAAAATTCAAAATTTTCTGCGAACTGTTTTTGTTTTTATGTTTACACTTCTGCTGGACATGTTATTTACATATTTGTTGTTGTTTGCTAGTTTTTCTTTCCTGTATCCATTACGTAACTGTAAGCAGCCGTAGAGCATGCTTTAATTTTGATGGCAAATGCCGTTGCTTTAAAATGCACTTATTTTCGTAAATCTGTATGCTTTTGTTTATGCCATAAGTAGTCTTTTGCATTGAGGGCTCCAAAAATTTGATTCCCCGGCCTCCCTTGAGAAGAAAGAAAATGAGCGAGTTTACCATGAGGTTTCAGGCAAATTTTCAGATGGCAGGTGAGAATAGAAAAGACACTAACTAGAGACCTCAATTAAAGATCTTAAGATTAGAGGTTTGAGCTTTCCCATAGGCATAAGCTTTTGCCAATAATTACACATGTCGATAATCAGAGAGCACTTACGATCAAGGCTATGATACCTAAATCAACCCAAGTAATAATAAGCAATCAAATATTATTACTGAAAATTGTAAGGCAATTACAACCGACACATTGAAATAGAAATAACAACAGATACGACATACGAAATTTGAAATTGGGACAAATTACAAAACCACTCAAACAAAGGTGTATCTCGAGGTGGTGATCAACGAGGGTTTGGTCATCTGGGAGGTAACCAAGGTGTGGGAAGAGGTGGAAGGTCTGATGACAACAAAGGAATGTGAGTAACCGCGAACGGTAGGTGCCAAGCTGCAGGAATGATACGTGTGGTTGCTGTCCTGGGAGGGGGAAGCTAGACAAGGGGGCTGGACAGCGAGGGGAAGTGGCTGGGATAGTGGATGGCTGCAAAAAGAAGCAAGGCAGGAGCTGGAACAGTGATGGCAGAGGAGCAGAAGGCTTGTAACAATAGTGAAAGCAAAGTGAAAGGTCTTGAACAGCAGTGACAGCGAAGCGAAGGATTGGGATGGTGATGGCGGCGGCCGAAACTATAGAAAGGGGGAGGGTGGAGGATGGGGTTTGCAACAACGAAATGAAGACATAGAGCGGCGGGGAGTGAAGATGAAAGGATAAATCACCATCTTAGGAGCGAGATATAGTCGGAACACCACTCGACTCTTGAATTCACCACATCGGGAGCAGGATACCACTAGAACCATACTCGACCCTTGGATGCAACCTCNGGAGTGAAGATGAAAGGATAAATCACCATCTTAGGAGCGAGATATAGTCGGAACACCACTCGACTCTTGAATACAGTCACCACATCGGGAACAGGATACCACTAGAACCATACTCGACCCTTGGATGCAACATTCTCAAAGGGAAAATATGAGATACCAACAGCTATCCTGAAAGAAAACATACCAAAAACTGACATAAAACACAAACTGTATCAACCTAAGGTAAATAGGTATGGACCCCACTCCAAATAGGAGGGAAGTCTTTGGTTGGATGAACCGGCCTATCCTTCCTGTATTTGGACCAAACGGTTCAAATGGCACACTTACTGCGTCCCTATGCGGGCATGTTCCTGCTTTTGTTAAAGGACACCCCACATTAGTTTCCCTAGATTCGGGGAGCATCAACCATCCGTCGAAGCTCTTAGCTCCTCATAGTATAGTTTCAGGTTGGCCATGGTGAAGATGGTGGAGTTACTATAACTCCTGGTAGGTCAATCCTACAAACATTGTCATTTTAAAACACATCCTGACGGAATATATATCCATCCTGCTTTATCACAACATAAGCCAGAGCTACATGTAAATATAGATTCTCATAAAGTAACTCTCGAGCCATTAAATCCATAATTTATTTCTCCCACTTTTTGTTCTCGGTTGAATGTATCTGATAAACAAGCATATCACGAGGAATTGACTCTCGAATGAAATCTATTGCAAACTGTACCACATTGAAGTATAGCCACTCAGAAGAGACCTCTTCTTCTTCTTTCAAAATGACCTGAATTCCACTGTAGGATATTATTTGTCTGAAATCTTATAATGTGATATCCAACAATGTTGATTATCTATCCTGCCTGATCATTTGTCGATGGGTACATTAGTCAACTAATTTTACTGCCCAAATGATTCCATATGGTCTTTCAGAAGTGACACTGAAGTGTGTCATTTTTGACATGTTGGGCCTTCTTCAGTATGGACAACTCAGAAATTGGACTATATGTCTAAAAGTCTGAAATTTTTATGGGTTGTCATGTGTCTGGTTTTGGTTCCTTGGATTTATGACCATCCCGGGCCACCAATATTAGTTTGTTAGAGTCTCTCATGAGTTTAGCTTGAACTACATGTTTTTTTTCCCTAGTCATTTGGAGTTTGATATTCTTCATTTCTGTCCTCACTTCTTCAGTATTTACTGTGTCATTGTTCATTTCTTCAACTATTCCTTGCTCAGTGAAATAGATCGTTCTCTTGGTTGGGCAATCTGATTTAATATGCCCAAATTCGTGGCACTTGAAACTCTTCCTAGCTGGAATGGAGTTGGGAATGCGGATTGGTTCCACCTATTTTCTACTCTAAACTAGTGTTTCCTCAGGCGGTGCCAGCTTGGATGTTCAGTTGGGTTGAGTACTCTTACTGCTTGATCATGTGATTGGACTATGTCTGTAATGAGTGACGGTCATCCAGTGAGGTCGTCCCTCCACTTTTGAAGCTAGGATCTGAACATTTTGTCTGTAAAGAATTGATTGGTGCTAGCACCGTATCTCTCATTTCATCTTAAATTATGTAGTAGCTTTACTCTTCCATTCTCGCTACTAAAGAATCTTGAAGTTCTCTCGCGACTAAGATACGCTCTTCCTTAACTTACTGACTATTTTCACCATTCCATTTGATGGGACGACTTGGTACTCAAAGACACTTTCCAAGGTCCAGAGCCACTTGATGAACCAAGGTCCAGAGCCACTTGATGAACTCGTCCAAATATATATGCCTGTCAAAATATTACAAATTTACCTTTACTTAAAATCATGGCTTCTCTAATATTTCATCTCAAATTATCGGTGTAGTGGTTCTTCACCTTTAGAATTGATAGAGTTTGCGTGACCCTTATGGATGATTTTCTCTCGAAGATGGCGAGCCTCTATTGTAGTTGGGGGTTTCCCTATAAAGTTCATTGGCATCTTTTTGTTGATTTCTCATAAGGGTCATTGTGTAGTTTCCTCATAATCAGGTTTCCGACAACTATCTCCATAAGGATATGGTTAAGGTTTGGGTATGTGGAAGAGGGTGTGCTGGATGATGTTGAGTTGGAAAGAAAAATTTTGGGTGGCTAATTTAGAAAATTAAACAAGAGTGTGGGGATTTCGGTAAATCTAGGATATGACTGAGGTTAAACTAGCTTTGATACAAAATGATACTAGAATTCACCCAAAAGATAATAAATAAACAAATATTATTTCTGAAAAGCAGAAATGTGGTTACAAACAATACACTAAAATGAAATAAAAGAAAACACAACACAAAAATAGGAAATTCTGACAAATGACAATAACAACTCAAATTAGGGTGAATCTCGGGATGGTGGTGGCGATCGGCGATGGTTTGATCCCCCATAGGGGTAACAAAGGGTGTGGGAAGGGCTGAAGAGGTAGAGACAACAAAGGGGTGTGGGTAACCACAAGGGGGAGGTGAAAAGTTGTAGAAACAGTAAGTGTGGTTACTATCTTGAGCGAGGGCAGCAAGAGAGGGAATTGCATTGTGGGAGAAGTGGTTGGAAGGGTGATGGATGCAGGAAACATCAAGAGAGGGGTTGGAACAACGATTTCAGCTATGTGGAAGGTCTAAACAACGACGATAATGAAGTAGAGGGAAGACAGCGATGGCGGTGGTTGGAACTGCGGAAGGGATAGATGATGTGAACAACAGGAGTATTAGGGGAAAGATAAATCACCACCTAAGTAGCGAGATACAACCGGAACACCACTCCTCAAAGGGAAAATCTGAGATGACAACGACTGTCCAAACAGAATGCGAGCCAAAAACTTGCCTAAAATACCATCGCAATAACCTAAATTGAGCTAGGGTGAATAGGAGTGAACTCCACACGAAACAAGCGTGAAGTTCTGCTTGTAAGAAAGGGAGGACCGACTTGTCCTTCCTTTGTTTAGACCAAACGATTTAGATGCGGCACTTGCCACTCCCCTGTATGGGCACGCCCAGGGGCGTGATCTCGTGTTCCTTAAATGACACCCCATGCCAGGCTAGCCATTAGGCATTAAGTATTCAGACATGCCATATAACAGCAATAGATTTAAATTTTGAAATTATGAAGTTATTACTCTTAGTTTTTAGTGGATGGTGGGAAAAATGGTGACGAGCTCGATCAAGATCCGGGCTTTTTTGTTTTCTCAGGTTATCATGATCCATAGTCTATTTTTTAGAGGAGTTAATCAAGCCAACCTGATAGAAGGGATTTTCATGAGTTACTTTGTCTAAGGGGAATCTTGTAGATCTGGGGTGAATGTTTGCCTAAGGGGACTTCTAAATCAACATTAGCTAACGAAAGACATAGTGCCCTATGAGGTATATCTTATGATTTACAACTTGAAGGGGCAAAAAATCATTAAGGGAATATACGGGTTACAACCTTGACTGTAATATAGTAGAGCCTATTGACCAAATCACTCTGTCGGAGGGCTCTGATTGTAATGATTTCTTTTGTGTTGGTCAAACCATGCATATAAAGGACTTAAGCCACATTATTACTGGCACATAATCATTTTGATTTTGAATTTAGTTGTATATTTAATATGACATTAGCTTTTGGGCTTGCCTCTAAGTCATGATGCTCAATTTATCCACCATCTGTATAGACATTACGCTTTTGCCGCCCCTTTATCTATTATGAGATTGAATATCTTTTTCTACGCAGTGCAACGAAAGTAGAATATCTTGTGGCAAAGCCAATGCTGATCCTAGCCGCAGTTTATAAGACCTGTTGAACCACAAAAATCTCCCCTTCATCCAGTGGAAGTTTGTACTCGCTCTTTTCTTTAACTACTTTGTCACTAATCTCCTCTACTATACCCTGTTCATTGAAGGACACAACTCAGATCATCGGACAACTGAAAGCAATATATCCAAGACCCTGACATTTGAAAAATTTTATAGTCGGGATGGTAGTGGGGCATTTGAAAAATTTTATAGTCGGGATGGTAGTGGGGGTGTTGCTCTTCCCAGACTTCTCACTCTTGGTAGCTCTATTATTTTCCTGATTAGATTTATCAATTGTCTTACGTGTGCTCCTACTGATGTTTCCAACTGTAGGTGGTTGTCTTAATGGTGCTGGGTGTCTACTCTGTTTTTTTTGTCCTTCCACCTTCAATGCAAAGGTTTAAACATTAATCAAGGACCAGTAAGACTGTAATTGAACCACGTTAACAATGCGGACATCATGCCTCTTAAGTACATGGCTATTGTGTGTTGCAGATGGTAGAGTTTCAAGAAAAGATCCCAACGGTAGTGTGGGGATAGGCACTATCGCTACAACTCCCTTTTCATCTTCTCCCATGTTGTTATGTTGCTCTGTTCTTCTCTATTTCTCTCTCTTTTCATGCTCTTCCATTGCAAAAAGGTTATTTTCTTCATCTTGATAGCAACATGCTTCACTTTTTGATCATTTGGCACATCCTTGTATTCAAAATCCTCTCGGTCTGTAGGCACTCTATGAAGTCATTCAGATTCACTCTCCTCTCAAAATATGATATGTCCACTTTCACTCCAGAGTCTCTGTATTCTCTAACAGACACTTCATCTATATATCTTCTAGCATGTACTTCATCTTTTGGCATCATTTGATACTGTTTGACAAAGTGTCTTGGCCTGTCTTCTTCTCCACTGACATCATCCCTACAGAAGGGATTTATTTGTTACTCCCTCTCCTTGTTGGATCTCGCTATCACCTTCAATATTGATCTCTTCCTGGTTCATTTCCTCAATATTAGTGAGCCATTGTAGCACTCAATAAAGTTCCCGCTGGATCTCTTTCATGATAAAATTTTGATAGTGTTCAACAATTGCCTACTAGGTGGCATGATTAGGGCTTAAAGACGGAGGGGTGAAATGGTTTGTAGGGGTTATGTAGGGTGGGGAAAAAAATTGTGCTAGCCATTGGTGAATTTGGTAACCCTATGATAGAACTAAGGTTAGACAAGCTCTGATACTAGAGAAGAGAGAGGCCGGAGAAAATTCAGCAAGAACAACCAAAAACGTAATCTGAGATAATTTCCTATACTTAGCCGATCGGAATATAGAAATCACCACCCGAAGAATTGACGAAGGAGGCCTGGAATATCACCATTAATAACGGAGAGATATAGTTGCCACCACCCAATGTCGTAGATACAGTCTTGTTCTTATCTGTGAACCATCAGTCGATATGGGCTCTCCGACAGCAACAACAGGGAGAAAGGACGACAATAACATAGGGAAGATAGCGAAAGATGGGAAAGTCAAGGATAATCACCACCTCAGTACGAAGTACAATCGGAGCACCACTTGTCTTTTTAGACATATCCTTAGAAGGGAAGATTTAGAGATGCTGACGACTGTCCCAACAGAAAACACACGAAAAACTAACCCTAGAATAACAAAAATACAAATATATTTTGATAGGATAAATAGGAGAGGGCTCGAGTGCCGGCCGACACTTCAAAACATAAGAAAATAGGGACCGAAACTGGTCTAGGCGAGCAAACGCTCTTCAAATTTACGCGCGGGAGGCCTTCGTCTCGATCTAGAGTGGGAGACCCCTGCCTCACTTACACTAGTATATATTTTTATGGTTCGATCTAAAGTTGAGTAGAGGCTTAAAATTTAAATGTAAATCACATTTTGAGCATGAGATCATAATTGTACACAAGCTTTAATTCAAATGTGAATTATTGCTAAATTTAAAACGTAATAGATCATACAACTAAAATAAATTATTGCTAAATTTGAGCATGAGATCATATTTGACCTATGCCAAATATCTTTTTTCATTGCCTTCTTTAAGTTTCACATCCAACCAACAATTGCTAAATTTGAGCATGAGATCATATTTGACCTATGCCAAATATCTTTTTTCATTGCCTTCTTTAAGTTTCACATCCAACCAACAATTTCTAAATTTTCTTACTATTTTTATTTTTTAAATTATTATTGATGATGAAATCATATTTAGTAATGATAGTTGGTATTAAATAAAGGTTATCTTATAAAGTTGAAAGATGGACCTAAATGTGATGGTTCCTGGATATTTATAGAATAAATTCAATTTTATGGTTATATGCTTTAAAAAGTTATCCACTAAATGATTCATTAGAGCTGCCTTATTTATTATGAATTAGAAAATAATGTTAAGTCATATAGTAGTTCGGGCTTAATTCTATGAGTCAACTCTTATGCCAATTCATATATTGTAACATTGAAAAACTTTGATTCAAGCAATTATTATTTAAAAATAACGAAAGCAAGAGAGAATTAGAGAAAAAGGAATAAGAAACCACTTGATTTAAGGAAGTGATATATAATTTTTAAATATATTTTACAAATCTATAGTTAATCTCATTAAATCCTAATTTATTTTAAGTGTCTTTATATTAATATTTTTCAAATGAGCTGGCTCACAAGCCAATGGGTCGAAACAGAGATAGCTCAACTTATTTGATTAGTTCATCAAGGTCATCACACAAGCTATTTATCAAGTGAATTTGGGGTTGGCTCGCTACACCCCTATTGTTGTGCTAAAGTTAACATATTACTTATTAGTTCTTCAATTTGCAAGTAATCACTTATAATTATTCAAGCTTACGCAGTTTTGTAGTAAACCATAGAGATACCTTTTTATTTTATTATATATTATTATTTGCATTTTATAATAGGTGGCAATAGAGAGAATGGATTCATGTAGCTTACCCCACTTGGTGAGATAAAGGCTTGTTGTAGTTGTTGTTGCATTGCATAATAGCTTCATATTTATATTGCCTCGCTTTTTTTTTTCTATTCTTTAGTTAGTGGTTGATTTATGCAATTGATTATCGACAAATTTAATAAATATGATTTTTTTCGATTGGTGTATGAGGTTCAATTAGATATTTAGTTTCTGCTCCTAAACTTCAATGCAAAATTTCTTGTAGATCATAAAATTATCTTTTAAGAGTATTTTTTACATAATTATAGTTTCATTTGAACGGTCATATAGTTGCCTAAATTATGGGTTTATGATTTTTCAATTCAACCATTTGTACATTATTGCCCGCATCCCACTATGGATTTTATTAGAAAACTAGAATTAAATAATGTGCCAAAGAATTTAAATAATCTCGCTTAGGTCTCTATTTTGATGTTCCTTTCTTGCTTTATACCTGATAAGGAATAAATCCATAGAAGACAATCACCTTTTCCAAACAGCTTAATTGATTTCATTGAAATGCTCGATAATGTGCCCTGTAGGATATACCGTTACAGTAAATNATAAACTTTTGATAGTGTTCAACAATTGCCTACTAGGTGGCATGATTAGGGCTTAAAGACGGAGGGGTGAAAAGGTTTGAAGGGTTTATGTAGGGTGGGGAAAAAAATTGTGTTAGGTATTGGTGAATTTGGTAACCCTATGATAGAACTAAGGTTAGACAGGCTCTGATACTAGACAAGAGAGGGGCCGGAGAAAATTCAGCAAGAACAATCAAAAACGTAATCTGAGATGGGAGAAAAATAGCCAGAACAAAGATGAGCTGCACAAATCAAATAAAAGATACAATATACAATAATTTCCTACACTTAGCCGATCGGAATATAGAAATCACCACTCGAAGAATTGACGAAGGAGGCTCGGAATATCACCATTAATAACGGAGGGATATAGTTTCCACCACCCAATGTCGTAGATACAGTCTTGTTCTTATCTGTGAACCATAAGGGAAGCAAAAGCCCTAATAGATCTCAGATGAAAAAAAAGACTAATACATTAAACTACCTCATATTTATAATCAACAAAAGTACCTAAGCCTAATAAAAGCAAGCGGACAAAAATATCCTTGCTGCCATTAGGAGTGGGCGACAACCCTAGAGAGAGAGTCGAACAACCCTCACACACTTGGACCGAACCAGTCCTAGGGCTTCTTCCCATCCCACATCAATCTACTAGGATTGGTGGAGCTTCAATTTATTTTGTCTAAGCTTCTGACTCATGATATGACGTTAGGTTGGTCACGTTGAAGGTTGTGAAACTATTGNTATTGCCTCGTTTTTTTTTTTTTTTCTATTCTTTAATTAGTGGTTGATTTATGCCAATTGATTATCGACAAATTTAATAAATATGATTTTTTCAATTGGTGTATGAGGTTCAATTAGATATTTAGTTTCTGCTCCTAAACTTCCATGCAAAATTTCTTGTAGATCATAAATTTATCTTTTAAGAGTTTTTTTTACATAATTATAGTTTCATTTGAACGGTCATATAGTTGTCTAAATTATGGGTTTATGAATTTTCAATTCAACCGTTTGTACATTATTGCCCGCATCCCACTATGGATTTTATTAGAAAACTAGAATTAAATAATGTGCCAACGAATTAAAATAATCTCGCTTAGGTCTCTATTTTGTTGTTCCTTTCTTGCTTGATGCCTGATAAGGAATAAATCCATAGAAGACAATCACCTTTTCCAAACAGCTTAATTGATTTCATTGAAATGCTCGATAATGTGCCCCGTAGGATATACCGTTACAGTAAATGATGTTGCTCTTGGGCCTTTTTAGTTTGAATTTTCTTTAGGACATTTCTAAATTTTTATCATCGTCTATATGAATAGACTAGAATCCATAGGGATCCTAAACGTAATGATACACAACAACATAGAGATAATACTTTTTATAATAATTGTTCTATTAATGATCATGATGATTGACAGTATTGGAATCATGAAATTGAAAGAGGCCTTGGGATTCACTGTGACTGACATCATATTGAGTTCACGCAATAAGAAAATGAAGGTTGATTTGCAAGAATGTTTTTGTGATTCGGTATCTAAGCATGAAAATTTTTATATTGCTATTCCGTGCATAATCAAGGGTGCATTAAATATACAAAGGTTTAATTATAAGGTGAGATTTTGCCTAGGAGTGCTGTGTGGCAAACAATTTGTTAATGATTTTATTAGAACTCACGCTGGTTTGAAAATTAGACTACTAAAATTAATTTCAAAGTTTTTTAAATGTTTTTACTAATCTAGAATAGTTGAACAACTCAGAAATCCAAAAGAAATTGAATTATTGATGAATATTTAATTTAGTTTGAAGAATTGAATTTTAGGTGCAATTTGCAAGAGTAAACACGGTTAGTCAGATTTAAATTTGTGATCAGTCCTCATTCTAAAATTAAGATAGAAGTACCATTTCTTCAACCAAGGATTGTAGATGAAGTTCATTATAATACGTTTCGTGGAAAGAGGACTTTATATTCTTCTAGAATTACAAATATTAAAGAATGTGCGGATAATGGCCCCTTTCTGATGATGATTCGAACACAACATAAAATACAAATTAATAGCCTTCTATATTGTATTCTTATAGATGAATCTAAGCTTAAATTAAATTTGAATTTGAATTTGAATCTGAAAGGTTAAAGCGACTTGTAGAATTTTACTTCAAATATTTTATTTGTTCAGCTCTTCTTCGTGCTTTAACCATTAAACAACTTATAGTTGATATGTTCTCCAAACATGCTAGCTTTGAAATGGATAATTTTGTACTTGTTAAAGGGTATATGGGTGATTTGCAAATGGATACTTTTCTCAGTTTTTTCTCTCCAATTTGTATTGATGCTACAGTTTTCTGCATACTTGCATCATTTGGCCTAGAAAAAGATTCGAGTCAGAAACCTGATTAGACTTTTGCCCCAACCTGCAATACTTGATGTGTTTGCTCATTCATGGGAGCTTATAGGTATGTTTTGGAGTACAGGAAAAGCTAGATCCCCTATTATTTTTCCTATTTTGTTACGTCAGAAATACAGGATCTTCACCTCACTTCCATGACCATTATATGCTAGTAAACCATTTCATTTGTAAATCGTTTCTGTTATCATTCTTTTGCTGGTAAGATTCAGCTTTGCAAATGAGTTTCTTTTTTTTTTTGTTTATGACAATATGATGTCCGAAAGGACCAAAACATTGATGTTCTTTTTGCATTCTTTTAAATAAAGAACTGATCCAATATATTTAACCTGACTTGGCTATCTCTATATTTTCCGTTTGACTTCATTATCCCTACCTTCAGATATTTTATGTTTCACTCATTGGATAAGAGAGAAAGAAGGGAAATATTTAGCTTGTAGTGTTGGCAAGTCCTTTTCATATAAATCTTTTTAGATGTAAACATTAGCATCGTATTTATTCTTGTCATTATAATTGGCATATCCATAGTATTTATTGTTCTCTTTTTTGAGTTTAGTTTTGTTTATGTATATAAAACTCGGTCTCTTCTCTAGTTCAACCGTCAACCACCGTCAAAACCATATGCTAGAGATGTCCTGAATTTGTACATTGTTTGCCCTTGATCTGCTTTTGGCTGAACTTGTGCCGCAACTAACTTGAATCTATTGTGGTTTTTATTATAAACTTAAGAACCTTGGTTCCTTATAGATGCCTTGATGCTGTCTGGTAAAATTTTATTAAAATAATGTTGCAATGTATTGTTTTGAATTTTGTTTGACAACCTGCAAGTAATTTTAATTTGTATGCATTTTGTTGGAAATATGGTTCCATTTATATTTATTGTTTGTGCCTCTTTTACCATGTACTATTGATTTTTAGTCTAAGTGTATTCATTGGCAATTTGCAGAATATCCAAAAATTGAATCTGAAGCAAAACTCTTGGCTGAAGAGTTGGGGCTCCATTATCAATGGAAAGATGTCAAGTACAAGGATGCCTCCGAGCAAGACCAAGAGAAAATTAGAATAGCTATAGAAGATAAGGATGTTATTCCATGTAATGGGGATTGGGCCGTGAAACTAGGCATTAATCTTTATTACAGCGTCAGCCTCAGCCAATCTCCATTGTTCAGAAAACAGCTGCCATATAATGAGGTGCTATACAAGTCATTTTCCCAAAAATCACCAACAGAATTAAACAGCTCTCGAACGATAGCTCGAAGGCAGAAAAAAATAATCTTTGCTGGAAGGTGGTGTGGAAAGGTGTGGATGTCAAACCAAGTGCATCCATATTTAGCTGAACAGAACTTGCCCGATGATGATGACAACATATATCTGAGTTTGGAGACTGATAGCTATAGAGAGAGTGGGAACCAAGAAATTCTATATAAAAGGAAATCATCAATCAAAAAGGCTGCAGATAGGAGGAAATCTGATAAAAAGAAGGCAAAATCAGAGTACGTAGAAAGCGCAAGGAATGCTGCTCGTGCTGTGCTTGACAAATTCGATGATGCTAGATATGAGGAGAATCCCGGGCTCACTGGAAAACTCGACAGTGACACAGATATAGTTGCATGTGAAGCAAATACAGACATAGATGATCATAAACAAGCAATTCTACCTAGACGGAACTCAAAAAATGGCAATTCTCTAAGCAGAAGGAAATTTGATAAAATGAAGAAAGCAAATGTCAGATCAAGTACCAGGAAGCCTGTGCATACCGGACTCAACTGCAGTGATGATTTATCTGGGGATGACAATTCTGGAAATGCAGATGGTGACCAAGATTCAGATAGGTCTGAAGCTGATGCATATATGGCGGATGATAAACTAGCAATTCTCTCAAGAAGGAACTCAAAAATAGACGATGCTTCAGCCAGAAGAAAAGCTCATCAGAAGGGGAAAAAATCGGCTGTCATATCAAACACTCTGAAACATGCACACACTATTCATGACAATTGCCGCAATCATAGATGTGCAAAGGAGAATTCTCAATATTCTAGAAATTCAGATGGTGACCAAGATACAGATAGGTCTCATGCTGATGCTGATATAGAGAGTGATAGACAAACAATTATACAACAAAGGAACCTGAAAATTAACAATGCTGTGGCCAGAAGGAGATCTGATAAGAAGAGGAAGAGTATAGCTGTCAGATCAAACACTAGAAAACCAGTACGTACCCAGCTTGAAGACTCCGGTGATGCTGGGTGTGCAGAGAGTACTGGAAATACTGATGATGAACAAGACAGAAATCTGAGTTCTGAAGCTGACACTGATTCAGAGAATAAAAAGAAAGTAAGTCTACTCAGAAGGAACTTGCCAAATAATAATGCTGCTGCTATGAAGAAATCTGGCAGGAAGAGGAAAAGATCGAAGGCTAGTTGCATTAGGAAAGCTGCACATACTAGGCCTGACAGCTCTGCAGCATTTGGATATGCAGAGGATGATATCTCCATCAAATGTGGAAGGAGTCTTAAGTGTCTTAGATCACATTCAAAAGGAACCAGCGGAGAACCGCCTAGCTTGCAGCCTTGCAAGGGGCGGTTCAATTATTGTGAGGCAACTGTGGTAGTTGCGCCTGAGAAGCAAAACAACAAAAGGAAGATTAAGAAGGCCCATAATTCTGTTGTTTGTGACAAAGAAAATTTCTCATGTGATGTTGAGGGCTGCAGCATGAGTTTCAGGACAAAGCATGACCTGACTTTGCACAAGCGGAATGTCTGCCCAGAGAAAGGCTGTGGGAAGAAGTTCTTCTCACACAAGTATTTGTTGCAGCATCGAAAGGTGCATTCCGATGACCGGCCCCTAAAGTGCCCATGGAAAGGCTGCAAGATGACATTTAAATGGGCATGGGCTCGTACAGAGCACATAAGAGTGCACACTGGTGAACGGCCGTACTCATGCAGGGAGCCTGGATGTGAGTTGACATTTCGCTTCGTCTCAGACTTCAGCCGGCATAGGAGAAAGACAGGCCACTAATTGGCGGTGAAGGATAAGGTATGAGAACTAACTGCTGTTTTGGTTTAGTTGCTGAAAGCTTTGGTGACTCTAGGTTAGGTTCCTCTAATTGCAAGGGGGAAGTTGGGTATAGGGTAGAATGATTTCA
>JXCR01107344.1:100312-128011 GCA_002079205.1 Phalaenopsis hybrid cultivar | reverse complement strand
GCATGTCTCGAGCAAGACAACAAAACAGAGGAGAGGAAGAAGAATACCTCTTTCAGCAGATCTGAAATAAAACTATAAGAATGGCTAAAGAAAAGACCACTACAAATGCTCCACGTCACAAGCTTTCGAAATTTCTAGCTTAAAGAGGATTCCGGCAACACTCTTCTTCCTCAAGAGCTCTTTCTTTCTTCCTAAAAAATTTTTAACAACTCCCAAGCCACAGAAGATGAGAAGAAAATGTAAGTTAGAAAGGATTTTGACAGCACCTCCCTCACTCTCCAAATTTCGGCCAGCCCTAAGATCTCCCCGAAATGGGGTTTTTATAGCAGGAGAGGGAGGAGGAGGAACACTATCGTTCACCTGGGCGGTGAGCCGAGCCAAGAGAGGCGACAAACCTCGCGTGAGGAGGTGACGCCGAGGATCCCAGAGGCGTGGAAGCAGGTTGAAGCCTTTCGCAGGGCCGCAGGCGTACGAGAAGGGGGACCGCATGCCGAATTTTCGCGATCGCCTTTGTCGGTTCGGCTAGGGTTCACGATCGGAGAGGAAGGAAGCTCGGGCCGGCCTCGCGAACGTGAAGGAAGGCTCTGGCCGTGCTGTTTAGGGATTTAGGTTTAAAGGAAATAAAAAAAAAAACAGAAATATATATATATATATATATATATATATATATATCAAACTTCATGTGATTTATCCATGTGCGGCGCTCTAGCAAAAAAAAAATGGGTGTCCTCCTTAGGTAATTTTGACGCTCCGGACGCATTGACGCGATCTGTTTCGCCACCGGAAGTCGTTTTTGACTAATTTNCACTAATTGGCGGTGAAGGATAAGGTATGAGAACTAACTGCTGTTTTGGTTTAGTTGCTGAAAGCTTTGGTGGCTCCAGATTAGGTTCCTCTAATTTCAAGGGGGAAGTTGGGTATAGGGTAGAATGATTTCAGCTTTTGTTCTTCTGCATCTGATTCAAGTTGCAGTATTGTTTGACTGCTACGGCTCACATTTGGCCATTCATTCTAACTTAATTTAGCATCCATTTGTATCGTATGGAATATAATTCTTTCAAAGCGTTGGAACTAAATTTAAATCAACTGTCATTTTTTAGAGATTCTTTATTCTTATTGATTCAAGTATTTTTAGTTTCTGCACAATGATTTGTTACTTTGTATTTTGGATTCTGTATAACCAAAACTCCAGTCCCACAAAATTCACTCGATTATGGTGATGCAACCAAAAATGGATATTTCATATATATATATATATATATATAGATGTTCGTGTTGGGTTTCAAGTAAATTTGGGGAAGATTAATTTCTTTACTAGCTCATTTTGCATGCCTATTTTCATAATTTAGGTAATAAACTGATTTATCTTCTCACTAGTTTATTTTCGAAGTGGTGATTGTTTAGATGTAAATTTGATATAAATGAGATAAAAATTCATGATTTTGATACCAAATTTAAGATTTGGGATATCTTGACTGATACTAAACTTTCAACTGATGGGTTGATCGTGATCGTAGGGCGAAGGCCTTGGAAGTCAATGCATTGCCAGTGTGTTGACTTTGGTCGATGATTTACTGTGAAGTTGACTCAAATGTCTAATTGGACAAATGAACTTAGTGTTTTGGTTTGAATAAAGGGCTCGTCTGGCTTTGGGTGGTAAACCAAGTTCAATATTAGATCACCTTGAGCATGCAACCTAGTGCGCTTTGAATGCTGTTTGATTAGGCTGAGGCTAACATAGGGTTTGGTTTAGAGTCTTGGGAAATTTTTTGTCCATTCACTTAAATCATCAGGTTTTATGTAAGTCTGTTGGGTATGTTGGCTACTTATGGCTTATGTTCTACTTCATTGGATATGAGTGTGCTTCAGCCCGAATGGTTTATTGCTAATTTAGGGGCTAAGTGTTCAAATGACTAACAGTGTAGCCTCACTAAATCCTGAAAGGGAGTTTAACAAATAAACTCTTAACATATATCTAGTCTTGCTAATAACCACAACACATATTGGTGCTAATTAAACTTAAGTTTGTAACCAATGGTATTTTTACGTCTGAAGTTGAGAATTTCCATTTAGAAGAATTTGGGAGTCGAGCAAAGAAAGTTTAAGTTTCCAAGTGAAAAAGAAAAAAAAATTGATAAGTGTGAGGTTTTTAGATAAATATTCAATTTTTATAAGAGAATGTACTATAAGATGCATGAGAATCTCTGAAAAGAATTATGGAGTAAATCCTAAAATGTATATGATAGTGTTTTTTTTAATGGTGTATCAATCATAAAGTTCAAAAGATTCGAGATTCAAATGGTAATATGCTCTTTTGAATGATAGAAATATTATTTAAAATAGTTATAACCACTTGGATGAAAAAAATATCTTTGATATAGATAAGTCTATGGAACCAATGTTTTTTTCATACTTTAGAGGTATAAGATAAGGTTTGTTTTATTATGCGGTCTAACACTCATATGAGGGGCCCCCTCATAGTTAACTACATTTTAGGTCAAGAATACCCTCGATTAAATTTTTGACTTATACCTTTAACAACCATCAGTAAGTATCTGTGAGATGATAGATTTTGAAGACTAATATTTTCAAATTTGAAGGTTTTGCAATGAATTGAATTTGGTTTAAGTTTATTATGATTTTGTTTAACATTAAAATGTTTGAAGTTGATAAAATTTGATTAAAGTTTATTAAATTTGTTTTTTTTTTATTTTATGATTTTTGAAACCGTAGGGTCTGGGCCAAGCAATTTAATATTAAATTTCCAGTATTTTGGGTTTGAGTTCAAATTGTGGGTTTGAATTAAAATTGAGTTTGAACTGGATTGAAATTGGGTTGAGTTAAGTTAGACTAATTTGTATTGAAATTGAGTTTGAGTTAGAAGTAAGTTGATTTGCACTGAAATTAAGGTTAAGTTGAATATTAGTTTGATATTGAGTTTAATATGAACTTTGAAAATTAGTTTTATATTAAGTTTGAAACTGAGTTTGATCCTAGACTAAGGGGTAGGAAAGGATAACGGTATTTTAGATGGAGGTGATGCCCTATTCAAAAATAACTCTAAAAAGGAGGCCAATAATTCACTAATCTAAAATTTGGGTATAAGTCCCTTGCTCAAGATTTTCTTGGGTTTTCATCGTTTTGAATGTATTAAGATCCTTAGACTATTAATCAACTAAATAATAGGATATCTCTGTTGTTGCCATAGCAATGACTTAAGGTAGACCGTGTTATTACTAGGTCATTTGGGGTACCTTCATCAGTAATCATGAGTTACTTCCTCCTAAGGCACCCCTATCATCCAAGAGGGTGGGCTATTTATTTTATAAGTCGTAGTCCTTAATTTATCTATTGAGAACCTAGTAAACTAACATAGGCTTCTAGATTGGACAACTTTAGGATGTGTATGAACCTAAGTTTTCTTCTACGTTAGCTAAGATAGGGTTCATATTTTGAAACTAATCTAGGATGTGGCTGTGAAAATTAGATTTGGTCAATTTTAATTATTTCATTGGTTTGATATTCAATTAATTTATTTTCTTAATTCCATAGTTTTTCACTTGTGGTGATAATTAGGGTTCTTCTAAGGGTTTAAAGTTTTAGTTTTCTTAGGTTATCAGTTGATGTGTTCTTCAAAATGTTAGTTATCACCCTATCTTGCATTTCTTTATTCTTTTTTCTAGGTTTATCCTCTAATGTTTTGCGTTTACGGCTTATATTTAAAATAATTTAACTTAAACTTTTCATATTTAGGAATCATTTATATACTGACAATGTTTTTTTTTTTATTTTTCATACAAACAGGATTTTTGTAAGAGATTAGAGTTTGAGCAATGTAAACTTATATATGAATTATATATATTTAAAATGACCCAAGATTTATATAATCACGCTAATGCTACAAAATCAGATGCTTCTGGGGAGAAACATGTTCATCATGTATACAGTTATGTCTGTAAATATATACGTCTTGCCTAGGCTAACTTATTTAAAGCGCTTTCCAAAACTTAAATAAGTTAATTAGTTATTGAGTTCAATAAGAGTCTTTGAAAGATTTCTTTAGGTTTTGTTGAGCTAATTTTGATTTTGTTTTGAAAGAAGGGTTTTAAAGAAATCTCATGTTTTGTTGGAAATTTTTAGGTTTGTTAAAAAGATTTTAGTTTGAGATTATTTTGAGGTTTTAAGATTTTAATTTAAAGTTTATAAAAAAATGTTTTATTTTTGGAAAGATTTAATTTTAAAGTTTATTAAAGGGTTTTATATTAAGGTTTAAATATTTTGAATTTTAAAGATATTATTGAAAGTTCTAATATTGAGAAATTTATGTTAACAGTTTTAAGAGGCCTTATACTTTAAAAAAGGTGTTAGAACTTTCTCAATTTTAGAAACAAGTATTAAGAATGGAAAAAAAAGATGTTAAGATTTTCAATTTTGAAAAATGTATTAAGATTTTTACTTTTAGAAAGATATTAAGATTTTGAAAAAGATTTGAACTTTATTGGAGGTTTTAATTTTGAAAAAGATTTGAAAAAGCTCTAAAAATTTTGAAAAAGGTAAGCTTAACCTTCTTCTTCTTGTGTTTGATCTTCTTGGGCTTGGTGTATGTCTTCTTCTTGCACTTCTTAGCACCACTGCAGAGGCAGAGAACAGGGAGAAGCTTTGATTTCTTCTGAATAATGTAATCGGTGAGGGAACGACCATCCTCAAGTTGCTTCCTAGTGAAGATTAAGCGATGTTGATTGGGGTTATCTTGAACTTAAACCTTCATAAAAATCTTTAGAGCTTTGTATATTTGAGAACATTTAATTAATATAAGAAATTAAAATTTCAAAATAAATTTTTAAGTTTAATTAGGCTGCTTCTCTCACTTAGCCTAAGGAGTTGAATTGTTTCTCCTATAAGCACACTAAACACATGCCTTTTTTCACATGGAACCAACTCAACTTGCATATCTAATACTCTTCCAACTTGCATGAAAGAAAATTCAACCAACTCATATTTGATACTCATCCAACTTCCATGAAAAGAAAATCACACAACTTACTTGCATTTTGTAAAATCCTAACTTGTATGAAACTCATTAACTCCCAAATTGCATGAAAATTATAAAAAGCCTCAAATTGCATGAAACTTTTTAAATTTCAACTTACATATATAAAATTGATGCTCATACAACATCCACCTTAACACATGCACTTACTTATGTACATTCTTTCAAACATACATGCACATATATATTTATACACAGTAAAATACTTAAATATCCATACATTAATGCATAAACTTATTTGCATACATATAAACATTAATACGTGCATAGACATTAACATACTAGAACTTTAATATTCACATCTCCATATACTCACATGTTCATTGACTCATATTTTACTTATGCACTTGTTCCCTTACACACATTCTAATTTATTCACATGTTCACTTATCAACATTCTAATTTATTCACATGTTCACTTATACATACACTTACACACATATACATTTAACAAATATACATTTATACACACACTTACACACATTTACAAACACACACACACTTCACTTCATAGACTTACTCCACATCTATTCACTTACCCATCATACAAACACTTAATATCATACACATTTTCTCATTCATTACACACACATATTGTCATATATACATTCTTATTAAAGAATGCACATATGTCAAAACTCATACATAGGAACATATACCTCTTCTCCCTCTTTTCTTTTCTATTTATTTTCAATTATTTTGGGTAAGGGTCTTAGGTTAGGATTTAGGTTAATTTGGGTGTGTTTGTGTTTGGGTAAGTGGGCTACGGTTATGTAGGTTTGAGTTTGGATGGGCTAGGATCATGTATAGTTTGATTTGGTGGGTTTGAATCATGTAGAGCTCAATTTTAGATGTGTTAAGGTTATGTAGGGTTTGGTTTATGTGGGCCAGAGTCAGTTTTTTGGATATATGGTGAGAAAAGTGGATGATAGGGTCAGTTAGGGTCAGTTTTGGGGAGGAATGGTGAGAAACATAGATGTTAATGTCAGTTTTGGGGAGGAATGGTGAGAAAAGTGTATGTAATTTTTTATTTTGGAGATGAATGGTGAGAAAAGTGAATGTAAGTTTCAGTTTTGGGGTGAAATTGG
This sequence comes from Phalaenopsis hybrid cultivar, assembly GCA_002079205.1. Classification (NCBI taxonomy): domain Eukaryota; kingdom Viridiplantae; phylum Streptophyta; class Magnoliopsida; order Asparagales; family Orchidaceae; genus Phalaenopsis; species Phalaenopsis hybrid cultivar. Next base: position 121,873 of record JXCR01107344.1, on the reverse strand, counting down.
GAGATTCATGGAACCACATAGAAGATAACTCAAAAGAAAACAACATAACAAGACGGAAAACAAGTTACTCATACAACTTGAATTAAAACAAAAATTGAACATCTAACATAAAATGGAAAAAAAATTGAACATATAGCATGGTGAAAAAATAGTTAAACATGAAATTATCCATGGGATTTAAAAATTTACTGGTGAAAATTTGGTTTGGAGAAGAAGGAAGAAAGGTTATACCTTTTTTGGTTGAATTCTTAGAAGTGATTTCTTTGTGTTTCTTCATTGAGGTCCCTCTCTTTATTTAGTCCATGGTTTATGGTGTAGAAAGGAGAAAATTTGGAGAGACAAAAGGAGGAAGAGGCTCAGTTTGAGAGAGTAAGAGGAGAGGGAAAGATCGATCTCTCTCTCACATTGTTGAATGGGATAAGAGAGGAGGATGATGGGGAAAAAAGAGAGAAGCAATGTGAGGGGGAGAATTTTTGGTAATAGAGGAGGTGAGGGAGATAATGGTGGGAAAAGTAANTTCATTTTTTATGAAAAATATTTTAACTTTATTTTTCTTAAAAAAATTATTTGAGATGATTTTCATAAAAAGATTCTTTTAGAGGAGTTTCTCTTGAGCCCTTTTTCTTTAACAAGAAACTTAACTTCCAATATGACACGAGCCCTAAAGAGAGTTTGTATGAATTGTTTGACTAAAATAATTTAAGTATCAACTAGAAACCTTATAAAGTAAAACTAGAACATAAATGTTAAAGAATCTCTTCTGCATCAATTATTTCCAACATGGAGCAAGCCAAGAGTAGGATTACCCACCTTGCTTCTTATACACAAAGGTAAGAGTACACTTGCCACACTAATGTCGATTGAAGTGGTTCGCTGTGAACGTTCTCAGTCCACACTCAGCGTTGGACACTCCTTGGGATGACGTGACATTTTCTCGAAGTCACCAACTCTGTAATCTACAGCACGGTAAGCTTAACCTTCTTTTTCTTGTGTTTGATCTTCTTGGGCTTGGTGTATGTCTTCTTCTTGCACTTTTTAGCACCCCTGCAGAGGCAGAGAACAGAGAGAAGCTTTGATTTCTTCTGAATAATGTAATCGGTGAGGGAACGACCATCCTCAAGTTGCTTCCTCGTGAAGATTAAGAGAGGTTGATTGGGGTTATCTTGAGCTTAAACCTTCACAAAAATCTTTTGAGCTTTGTATATTTGAGAACATTTAATTAATATAAGAAATTAAAATTTCAAAATAACTTTTTAAGTTTAACGAGGCTGCTTCTCTCACTTAGCCTAAGGAGTTGAATTGTTTCTCCTATAAGCACACTAAACACATGCCTTTTTTCACATGGAACCAACTCAACGTGCATATTTAATACTCTTCCAAGTTGCATGAAAGAAAATTCAACCAACTCATATTTGATACTCATCCAACTTCCATATAAAGAAAATCACACTACTTGCTTGCATTTTGTAAAATCCTAACTCGTATGAAACTCATTAACTCCCAAATTGCATGAAAATTATAAAAAGCCTCAAATTGCATGAAACTCGTTAAATTTCAACTTACTTATATAAAATTGATGCTCATACAACATCCACCTTAACACATACTCATTCACACATGCACTTACTTATGTACATTCTTTCAAACATACATGCGCATATATCTTTATACACGNGGGGGGGGGGGGGGGGGGGATTTATGAAGTGGTCAAATGAAGAAGGATGAGGTAGATTTTTGTGAGGTGGCAAAATGAGGAGGTCAGATGGGTAGATTAAAAACAGAATGAAAGGCTTAGACTAAATGACATAGAGGGAATTTTCCAAAAAGGGAGAGGTATTTTTGTTATTTTTTAAGGTAGTTATGGTGTTCATGAAAAATTTCAAGTATATGACATTTAAAAGAGGATGAAAAAAGTAATCCAATGATTCAACCATTTTGAAAAAGAGTTGTCTAGTTGAAGTTATGGGCATTTGAAGTGGTTAGGTGGTTAAAAGTTTGGCATGACAAGTTGGTTATGGTCATGATTTTAACTTGGACATTTTATGTAGAGAAAAATATGAGAAATCCAATGGTGCAAGTGGTTTTGATCGAAACAAGCTCCATGTGAAGATACTTCAAGTTAAAGTGGGCAAAAACTCTTTAGAGAGAGATAATTGCAAATTTTGAGTTAGAATTTTATTCATTGATTTTATTGGATTATTTTGTGTATTCTTAAACTTAGAATGAATTTAGGTGAAGCCAAACTTGATTTTAAGTCATTTGAGGTAGTTATGGCTAAATTTTTGTTTTATTATTGAAATTATTATTTTTCTCTCTCCTGATTATCATCGACACAATGAGTCTCAAAATGTATTTGAATTTAGGTCTTGAGGGACTCATTTTAAAGATTTTGATGATATGGATGCAATGACAATGTTTGTTTTGAAAAATAATGGCTCATTGAAAATATTTTATGTGGACCCATTTTGCATGATGAAAAATTGTAAGTGCACGATTTTATATAAAAATGATGTTTGAAGACCACCAAATAGGTTTATATGCTCTTCATATTTCAATGAAGATTATCCAACTTATAAAATACAATTTGGAACACCATATCGACATGTGGAGAAAAAGATAATTTGATGGTTAGTAAAATAACACTACTCATTCATGAAAAATAAATTTGAGAATTTTACATAAAATGTTTCTCAAATGATCATCAAACTTATTTGCATGTTTTTTATATATGATAATGAGCTCCATGCAACTTAAAAAATGAAGTTTTAAGTCATACAATGTTCTAAAAAAAAAAAATTTTGGGGTTTTGGTTGGTTAAGGTCGATTTTAGGACTATCTTTAAGGTTTGATTAAAATTGGTTATATTAGAAGTTTTCTTTGATTAAATTTTAATTTTTGTTTATTTAAATCTCAGGTTTTTGAATTTGGGTTTGTTCAAGATTCAACTTAATTGAAAACCAATTAAGTGTAAGCCAGTAAAAAAAGGATTGACCTAAAATAAGGTCAACAAATGGACCTTCAATATATATGGCAGGTTATTAAAAGTATGTCACACATATTGAGATTCACTTATAGGATCAAATAAGTATGGAAGTGAAGAGATTTCCATCCAACATATGAACATTGATTTTAGGAGATAATATAAGGATTGAAGTTCTGATTTAGGCTTGAAGAATTTTGAAGTTCTTACCAATTAAGGATCATAGAGAATTTTCTTTAATTATACTTGATAATTTAAAATTTAAAAATTTTATTTGCGGATTTAAGTTTTGAAGTTTTGTTATTTCAATTCATTCATTTGAGGATTTAAAATTTATTTATTTGAAAGTTTGAAGTTCGTTAATTTTAGGGTTTCAATATCATTTGTTTGAAATTTTTAAAATCATTTGGATGAAGGTTTGAAAGTCATTTATTTGTAGGATTTAAAACCATTTGTTTGAAGGTTTGAAAAACATTTCTCATCTGAACACTTTAGGATGGAATACTACTTGGACTCACATCCAACCTAAGTAGTGAACAAAATGATTAGATCTTGATAGAAAATACATATAGATTCATATTTAACCTAAGAGCTAATTAGATGGATAGTTTTGATTTGATAACCAGAATATTATGGTATAAAAAGCATACTAAATCACATTCAAACCAAATGATATACAGGGTGATTAGATTAGGATAGAAAATTGTGTGGATTCACATCTATATTGGGAGTTTATCCAATGAAAATTCATTTGAAGGTTTTATTTATTTAAGGGTTTTTTATTTTTTGAAGGTTTCGGTTGCCTAAGGATTTTTATGATTTTTCACATTTTTAAGATAATTGATAAGTTTTCCAAAACCTGGGGCAATTGATGAGTATTCTCAATTGTGGAGCAGCTGGTGAAATTTTCCACTCTTCGGATAACATATAAGTTTTTCCACTCTTGGGGCAATTGACGAATTTTTGGATTGAAGTTTTGACTAAGGATTGGAAAATTTTGACTTGGGTGCTTCAGAGATTTTATGATTTTTTCTAAGTGGTGTTTGAAGGTTTTGCTTTGTTTTATTTTGTTTGAAGGTTTTGTTTTGTTTTATTTTGTTTGTCTGAAAAATTTGATTTATTTAGTTTTGAAAGTGTTTGTTGAATTCTCCCACTCCCAAAAAAATCAAGAGCTTTCCCACTCATATGACAGTTGACTAGTTTTCCCACTCTTGGGATAGCCATGAGTTTTCCCACTCTTGAGACAGTAATGAGTTTTCTCACTCGTTGGACAATGGATAAATTTTACCACTTCTAGGACCATCGTCGGCTTTCCCACTCTTGGGACAATCATGAATTTTTCCATTTTTGGGGCAGACAATGAGTTTTCTCAATTCCGAGACAATCATAAGTTTTCTCACTCCTGGGATAGTCATGAACTTTCCCACCTTTGTGCATTAATGAGTTTTCTCACACTTGGGACAACTGATGTATTTTCCCACTTTTGGGATAATCATGAGATTTCCTACTCTTGGGACAACCGATGACTTTTCTGAATCCTAGAAAGTTGATGAGTTTTCTCACTCCTAAGACAGTCATTAGTATTTCACAAGAAAACTCATTCATTCATTAGGTGATTTGTTCGTTTTTGATTTGATTTGATTTTGAAGCTGTTCATATCCAACCTAAGTGGTGAATTGAATGATTAGATTAAGATATAAAACACATGTGGATTCACATCCACCTGTGCGATAATCAAATGGAATTCATTCATTAATTCATATGTTTGGCTTGAAAAAGAGTGTTTTGTTTATTTTGAAGGTTTTATTCATTTGGTTTGTTTGTTTTGAATGTTTCAATTATTTATTTGTTTAAAAATGTTTTATGAGTTTTCCTAATTATATTAGGTATAGAGCACCTTGATTGAAATTCACATTGCTCAATAACAACCAAAATAGTCCAGGGACAATATCCTAAAGACTGAAAAGTTTTTAATTTGAGTTTTTTTTATTTCAAGTTTCAGACGTAATGTTAATTTCAAGTGTTTAGATTTTGATTTTTTTAGTTGAATTTTGATGTTTAAGATTTTGGTTTTTTTGTTGGATTTTTGAGTTTTAGATTTTAATTATTTTTAGTTGGTTAATGTTTGATATTTTGAATTATAATTGAGTTCAATTTCATTAAAATTTGATCTTAAATTCAAGACATTGATAATTTGAGGTTTCCTTAAAGATTAAGAGATTCCATAATTTTTATAATCCTATCACAATCCTGAAAGCTAATCTTTCCAAATAGAATATCATCCCATCAGGGACCCGAAAGCAAATCTTCAAGTTTTTTCTTCACAAAAAGACCATAGCTAATTTTATATAAAGAATGAGCAACGCTTCTATTTTCATTTTGATAAGCTTGAAACCAATCATTGTTAATTTTGAAATTTTGTGTTTGTCAATTTATACTTTGTATTTTTCATCATTCCAAGCCTTTAAAAGGTTTTTTAAAACTTTCCCAAAATTTGAATGTGACAAATTGGTAACTACCTTAGAATAAGAGCAACCAACACAAGTAGTGTTATTGGAACACCATCCAAATCTTTAAGGGACATGTATTTTGAGAATTCAGGTCATGGCTCATTGATAATTGAAAAATAAATATTATTAGTAATAGGGTAAGTTTAGGGCATTGACATGCATTAATTTTACATGAATTCACGTATTTTTTATCATGCATTTTGCATACTATTTTACCTCATTTTACATAATTTTATGTTTGTGGAAGTTTTTCTACTATTTTACTATTTTGCAGGTTATAAGTGTCAAACACATAAAACAGAGTCAAAACGTACAAAATAGTGTTATCCGGTGTAACCACACATGATATAAGCATGACCACGCCAGATCTGGGTGTGACCACGCTAGATTTGGGTGTGACCACACCAACGGACTATTAGGTCTCATTTTGGAAAGTTTTTTCATATCAATTTTTGTTGAATCATTAAAAGGGAAGCTAGGGTGCAAATTAAAACATTCCTAGGTGGAGAGGAGAGTTGAAAATGATCAAAGAAGAGGTTTTTGTGAGTTTTTCCTTAGGTTTCCTCTTCCTCTTTTGGGGTTAAGGTCCTAAGAGTTGTATCTACCTTTTTTTATTGTGTTGTACTTATATATTTTGAGAGGTCATTATATGACAGAGGAGTTGGTTTCTGTGGAAGAGGAAACAAATCATTTTGTAAGTATTTACTTTTCTGTTTACCTTGCAACAATAGTTTTTATGTGATATTTCTCTGGTGTTCTTTCTATCATGAACAGTTAAACTTCTTTCATGTATCTATGATTTATGGGATGTGCTTTGTGATTTTCTAGGATGATTTCTTTCTCTGTATCATTTTCCTGAGATGTCAGGGCTCTTCGTTATTGTGTTAACCATATAGCTTTATTTACCCCTAATCTGATTAATTAAAACATTAACATATTTCATAATCTCTGAATCCTACCCGTTGTACAGATGAATGAAATAGTTAATCACAAAATTCATATAATAATAGACTTATTTTATCTGAGTTCTACAACCTAAAAAGAGGATCAAAACAAATCTTGCGTCTAGCATTGAGATTGAGGAAGCCTCAACTTTGTGGATTCTAGCCTTCTTTTGACCTAAAAATAAGCATAAGGACTTTCTATCCCTGTTGACAACAAACACTTTTGTGAAAGCCTAGGAAAATCATGAATCACCACATTACCTAAACATAGGGTCGTGAGCTTCACAAACCTTGAAGAACAGTAATATTTATTTGCCATCTTTTTTTGAATTCGTTATCTTTATTTTTATCTTTAAGTAGGATTTTAGGAAACCATCTTCTAGTTGTGATAACACTAAACTAGGTTTAGAAGTTTAATAAACTAGAGATTCACCCTTCAGAATAATTCTTAGCCTTCCCTCATGGGATCGTTTCACGGTACTCTTAACAACATCACTACTTAATATGTGAAATTGTGTTGCATGGCCAACTTACTTCCTGTTAAGTTTTGGTGCATCACTCTATAGTGTTATCATCATAGTGGCATCACAACATTGCATATGTAACACCACAGTGTTTTATTCCTTATCCTCAAATCAGAAGATTTGGGATCGTATCATTACATTTGCAACTCCATGAAACTATTCTTCTGGTTAGCATGTTTGCATTTTCATTTACATGTATGTAGCACTATTTATGATTGTTTGGTTGGGTGGCTTTTCCGGTGCTCTATTGATCCCGATATTTTTTATATGTAAGGATTTATGAAGTTAACACCACTACTTGAAGATTTTAATCCCCGGTAATGGCACCAAAAACTTGATCCTAAGAAAATTAAGATTTCAATTATATTTGTATGGATTCTGCGCAAGTATATGAATCATTATCAAGTAATATAGGGCTTTCTGATTAAGCCCCGAATATCGATCCCACATAGATCAAGGTTAATCACGGCGGCTTTCAAGAGAAGTTATAGTCTAAAATAACACACCCTAGCTTGGAAGGTCGAAAAAGGTTTGGTTTTGATTAAATCAGAAAGTGGGGTTTAATATTATTAAATTACTCTTCCTCATACAAAGAAATTAGTGACGTGTAAAATTAAAACAAGTAGTGAGAGAAATTGTGACAAATAGGAGAAATTATATTCTTTACCCTTACTAGAGATGCTATAAAAAACATTGGTTAATCTAAAGTTTGAATAGTTCTGAAGATGGGCTAGACAGAGAAGATACTAGCTCTCACTCTATAGTTCCCTCTTATCCCTGCACCTGGAGGCTAACATCTCGCATCAAAACCAAAAATAATAGAACAAATTAGGGGGCATTAGCATGTCACTCTAAAGTCCTCTAATTCTACACCCATTAAAGATTATTTCCATATTTATTTGCACTCAACCATATGGATTACATTCTCATCTATATAATCTCATGTGATTTAACCACAGTTGATTGAGACAACACCATCCCGGATTTTACATATTCTCACAACAGATTTTAACATGCAAGTTGATCAAGTTTACATGTAAATGAAGAACAAAGTAAAATCATCAGAATATATTCTCACTCTACACAATTCTATATCCTGCACATGCATACTAATTCATCATAAGAGGGGAAGCAGTAAGAAAACTACTCACTACACATGGAGAAACAACAAGAACTTTTCATTGAACAAGACTTTGAAACGATACAAAAAAAGAACTATATTCAAATCAAAATACAGTGAAAATACTTATCTCTTATGGAAATCAAACTCTTCTTATATAGCAAAAGCAATCTCCTTACAATGCTCTCCAAGAACAAAGTAAAAAAGAAAAGAAGAAATTCTCACTCTCTCTCTTTCTCTCTCACCTTGCCGCCCCACTTAGGGCTTACGCCCAAGTCTTCTTCCTCTTCTCCAAGCCTTCTTCTCCTCTTCTAATTAATTCAATAGTCCAATAGTTATTTTAAAAAATATTTCCAAGCCTTCTTTTATAATTTCACAAGAGATTCTTAAGTGTCTCTTTAAAACTGTCCAGATTCATTGAATCTTCCAAATGGTACATGAAGTGCCTCTTCAAAACTCCATATAACCATCCCAAATTCTTCTAGAAAGTCCCTTTTCTCATTTCCAACAAATTTCCTAAGAGATGCATGAAGCATCGCTTCAAAAATTGTCCAAACCCAACGTATATTCTACAAGATATGTTGAAAACCGCCCCCGGCGCCTAAGTGTCATTTTTGGGCACTTAAGCGTCCCCCTCTCTGTCTGGTATAACCTAAGCACCATATTGGAGCTTAAGCATCGGGCATAGGAACTTAAGTGCCCGTTTTTGGTCCTCATGGTTCCGGTGTGCCCTGATTCGACCTGATTTGCTCTGATTTTGTCCTTTTTTATTCCTTTTGCTCCAATCACTCCAAATTCATCAATTTGATGTATCCACAACCAAAAATACAAAAAAAAAACATACCTTTAAAGTACAATATCATCATAAAATATAGAATGAAAAATAATGCATTTTTAGGCGTATTAAAATCCCCCAAACTTAAACATTACTTGTCCTCAAGTAAGACTATATTTTTAAAATTTACGTAGATTGGAGTTAATGGGTCATCCTTTAGAATTGCTAAAATTTTATTCTAAAAAAATGATAGTTCAAATTAGAAGAACTTTTAGTGAATTAGACTAGCCTAGGGTCTAAAATATTTATCATTAAACTTGGAAATTTGTTTTTCTATCTAATTCAGAAATATATCCAAATTTTTCAAATTTTGGATCCTATGAACTTTACTTTCTAGACTTAATAACTCTCTTAAAAATAGTTTTTACTAATATAAGTATAAAAATCAAGCTTAGGATTTTTCTAACTTTTTTACTCTAGAAAGACTCAAGTAAAACCAATTTTTGATTAGAATATCTCCTTAAGCTTCTTCTCACCTTTTTTTTTGCATTTTCTTTTTATTTTTCAAGATCTTTTTGATCCATTATTTTTTTCTCTTTTTTTCTTATGTAAGGATTACTATATCTGGATAAATCCTTAAATAGTTTTGAATTCCACTATCCCCCTCTAAAGTTAAAACTTATTACTTTCCTTCACTTGAAAAGATGTATATATATATATTTAAAATACTTTCTAAAAGAGCCTTAAATGTTTGAAAATAAAAATTGTAAGAATCCTTAGTTTTTCAAAAAAAATATAATTTTTCCTACTAAAGATAGTTATTCATTTTCCCAAGTTCTCCACTAAATATCTTTAACTCTAGGTTCACCCTTTTCACTAAAAATATCAACTAAGTTTTCCTACTCCATTTCTATACTTAAAATTTTAACATCCTTAAGATGACTCCACATAAAAATAATCATTAAAAATAAAATACACATTTATTTGTAGTACTTTTAAATGCAAGTAAGGTTTAAATTTGAAACATTTTTCTTTTTGGTTTCTCCCCAAACTTAAGCTCCAACATGTGTAACAATGAAGTATAAAAATATGTGGCAGGAAAAGATCACTTTTACAATTTACTACACATCCTACAAAAATATCAACAAATAACACATGGTAGAATGTTGCAGTAGAAAGAAAATATAGCCTAAATATGCTTAACATAGCATTATAAAGGAATTTTAAATAGTAGAGCAAATACAAACTGAAGATTAAAAAAGAACACATTTAAACCTTATAAAGGAATTGCTAGATGCTAACAACTTTAAAATGTTGAGAAAAGTTTTGTCATCTCCAATGCCTCTGTTGACCTCACTTTTGGTTGAGGTCTAGAAAACTTCTTTAGTAGCCTAGGTCTAGCCATAAGACTTTCCTATTGACTAGTCCTAGAAAACTAGAAAAGGTACCCTCACCATTAGAAACTCAAAACTCTTCTCTTTACTCAACTTGAAGTTCCACATATTGATCTTAACCTCTAGCAATTAATAGGTAAGATCATTATGAGAGAACTCAAGAGGAGTTCCTGTAGGACTACTTGGCTTTAAGATTGACCCTAGGTGTTGGTTTGGAGCCNATTTTAACATATTGAGAAATTTAAAACATGAATATAAATGGGGTGAGAATAGTACATAAATACTTCCTAACAAATTTATTTAAATAGAGTTTAAAATGAGTAAAATATGTCTTTCCCTTCTCAGTATTGTGAATGTTTCAATTTAAGTCCCAACACCTCACATCTACTAAATCATAATACAAATAAATTTAAGCTCTTAAAAAAAATTCTCCCCCACCCCCCAAAAAAACTTGATTTTAACATATTGAGAAATTTAAAACATGAATATAAATGGGGTGAGAATAGTACATAAATACGTCCTAACACATGTGTATATCATCAAGATTAACAGGTATAAATAGGAATAAGCATATATGCAATAGCAAGTATAACTAAACTGAATTTTTTATGAAACTACATCAGAGATTCTAAATATTGCAATATGTGAATATATAAATTCTATAATAATAATATAGACTATTTAAATAAAAAGTACATTAGCGGCAATAACAAGAAAATAAAATCTAGTACGTCCACATCAAAAGAAAATAAGACTACTCCTCATCCTCATCATCGTCTTCTTCATCATCATCCTCATTCTCATCTTCTTCACCATCTTCTTCTTCCACCTCCTCAAAGTCTTCAACCATCAGCTGAGTGCCCTCGCTGGGTTGATAGTGAGGATACACAGGAAACTCAATAAGATTGTCTCCTCCAATCCACTGATTTTTTCTATACATCTCCAGTTCAACTGCTTCAAAACTGGCTCGATGATCAAAATTTCTTTAATATTATCAATCCAAGTGTGAACATTGTTCAGCTAATTGATACACCTCACCATGTAACATGGAGGTATCATCCTCTACCCTCTCTAACTTTATTCAAAATCACCCATCATAGTAGTAGGATGTGGTCTATAAGTAAAAGAAGAATGATGTTGAGCCATGGGTTGGGACTTCTTTGCAACATTACATTTATTCTCTATAGTCCAATTTTTGAATTGAAGTTTGGCTTAAATAGATGAATCATCCCTTCCCCAATACTAGTAGAAACTCTAAAATGCTAGTACAAAGAAAAGATAGTTGACAGGTGCCCTAAATCAAGAGTAGTTCCCCCTAATTTGGTATTTAAGATAAAGTAATGAATAAAGGAACCTACATCAAAGGATTTATTATTATGGGTGCAAAAATTTAAGAAAGCTCGATCCTTAGTCACTTCACTAAGATTGGTAGATGGAAACATTTTAGCAGAAATGAACAAATGTAAAACTTTTAATATTCCATTCAATTTGGAAGCAAAAAAAGTTAAGCTTAATTACATCTTTAACTTTCCACACTCCTCTATCATCATTTTAAGTAATTGATAACTTTATCTAGGGAATCATCAGTACGAGTGAAATCTTTGTAGAAGCTATCAGGGAGATATTTTAAAGAAAACAACTCAATGATGATAGAAGATGACATATCCATAAGTTTCTCTCTCACAAAAATTGATCCATTAGTAACTTTGGGAAGATTAGCATAAAATTATGTCACTACATATATTACAGCAACATAGGTATTATAATTAAAATCCTCTCACTGCCTACTTATAAACACTCTCTCCACAGGATCCCCAGAGCTAATAAAATCTCACTCTATAATCAGCTTCTTTAACACCAAAAAATCATTGTACCTACATTAAATGTTGTTCTTGATCTTGAGTCTGGTCTGAGGATATTATAACAGATAATGTAGATAAGTTCCTGATATGCCTAAAAATCTGCTATTTTTTATGTTATATTTTATAATCATATTCCACTTTAAAGGAATGTTTTCTTGTGTTTTTGATTGCAGGTACATCAAATTGAAGAATTTGGAGTGATTGGAGCAAAAGGAACAAAAATGGACCAAAACGGAGCAAACTAGAGCAAATCAAATCAGGTCAAACCGGAGCACAATAAAGCCATGGGGACCAAAACTAGAGCCATAAATGTCTGTGCCCAGCGCTTAAGTACCCAAAATGGCGCTTAGCGCCACCCAGACAGAGAGGAGGGCGCCTAAGCGCCAAAAATGATTTTCAACATAACTTATAGAATATACAGTAGCTTTGGACAATTTTTAAATCTGTGCTTTGTGTGTCTCTTGGGGAATTTGTTGGAATTGATAAAAGAGACTTTCTAGAACAATTTTTGGCAGTTATGAGTTATGAAGGGTCACTTGAGGCACCTTTTTGAAGATTCAATGAATATGGAAATTTTTTAAGAGACACTTAAGAATCTCTTGGGAAATTAAAATTAAGGCTTGGAAATGTTTTTAAAAGGAGTCTTGGACTCTTGAATTAATTATAAGAGGAGAAGAAGGCTTGGAGAAGAAGAAGGCTTGGGCGTCAGCCCTAAGTGGGGCAACAAGATGAGAGAGAAAGAGTGTGAGAATTTCTTTTTTCTTTTCATTTTGTTCTTGGAGAGGATTGTAAGGAGATTGATTTTGCTATACAAAGAGAGTTTGATTTCTATTAGAAATAATTATTTTCATTATATTTTTATTTGAATTCAGTACTTTATTTATAAGGTTTCAAAGTCTTGTTCAATGAAAAGTTCTTGTTGTTTATCCATGTGTAGTGAGTAGTTTTCTTTACTCTTCCCTCTTGTAATGAATTAGCATGCATGTGTAGGATATAGAATTGAGTAGAGTGAGAATATATTGTGATGATTTTACTTTTTTCTTCATTCACATATAAACTTCATCAACTTGCATGTTAAAATCTGTTGTGAGAACATGTAAGATCCGTGATGGTATTGTCTCAATTAACTTTGGTAGAATCACATTAGATTGTATGGATGAGAATGTAACCCATATGGTTGAGTGCAAATAAATAGGGTAATAATGTTTAATGGGTGTAGAATTAGAGGAATTTAGAGTAACAGGCTAAAGCCCCAAAATTTGGTCTATTGTTTTAGGTTTTGATGTGAGATGTTAGCCTCTAGGTGGAGGTATAAGAGGGAGCTCTAAAGTGACAGCTAGTATCTTCCCCGCCTAGCCCGTCTTCAGAACTATTCAAACTTTAGATTAACTAATGTTCTTTATAGTATCTCTAGTAAGGGTAAATAATATAATTGCTCCTATTTGTCACAATCTCTCTCACTATTTGTTTTACTTCTACACATGTCACTAATTTAATTACATGAGGAAGAGTTCTTTTAATATATTAAATCACACTTTCTGATTTTCACTAAGTATTTTAATTTAGGATTAGAAGTAATATTATAGTGACAATTATAGGATATAATCAAAACCAAACTTGTATCAACATTTCAAGCTAGGGTGCATTATTCTAGACTAGAACTTCTCTTGAAAGTCGTCGTGATTAACCTCGTCGATATTCAGGGCTTAATCAGAAAACTATATTACTTGATAACGATACATATACTTGCGTAGAATCCCTATAATCTAAAAATATAATTACAATCTTACTTTGCTTGGGATCAAGTTTTTGGTGACATTACTAGGGATTAAAATCTTCAAGTAGTGGTGTCAATTTCGTAAATCCTTACATATAAAAAAATATCGCGATCAAGTTTTTGGCGCCATTATCGGGGATTGCAACAGTTGATCATGAATTTTAAGAGAATTTTAGTTGAAGTAATTAGGCTTAGACTTGGAAAGCTGTAGTGTAGTAAGAACTGTTTTTTTATGAAAATTATTTTTTTTATGAAAAAGTGTTGTGAAAAAATGAAAAAAGTTGTTTGTATGAAAAATAAGATGTTTGTGAAAATGTTTTTTTGTATTGAATACATATTTTTTTTATTTGTTTAATTTTAATGTTTTGTTTGTTGTGTTGCATATGCAAAATAAAGGATCTGCAAGACTTGTGCCTTATGATCCCGAGTTAGAAAAAAGGAAAAATATCAAGAAATAAAATAGACTTGAAAAACTATAAATGGAAATGGAAAACACTCAAAAGATGGAATTCACTCAAGAATACAAACCTTGTCGTAGAAGCTTACTCATTTGATTCACTCAAGGAATTTGGACCAATTTGGAATGAACTAGCCTCAATTTAATCAAGTAATTGAGGAAAGTTCATTAGGGCATATGATTGACTCTAACTTATCATATGAGACTTTAAATACCATAAACAATGCGTATACAAACTTTTATAACCCAGGTTGGAAGAACCATCCTAATTTTAATTGTTATCATAATACTGGGAGTGGAAACCAACAATGAGAAAATAATCATGCAAATCCTAATGGAAGTTAGAGTAATCTGAGTAACGCAAACTATAGACCTTCATATCTACTAGACTTTAACAAGGATTAACAATTTGAGGATAAGAAGATTTTTATAGAAGAAGTAGTATTGCAAATGGGAAACCAGTTGCAAAGTCAAAAGGCTGCAATTAGAAACACAGAGAATCAACTAGGACAAATTGTTAATTCACTTAACAATAGATCCCAAGGAACACTTCCTAGCAACACTGAGATTAACTCTAAAGAGAATAACAATGAACAAGTAGAAGCTGTCAAATTAAGAAGTGGAAGAGAGATAGAGATGTGGTTAGAAAAAATAAAGGAGTTGTGAGAGAAACAAAGGAAATTAAAACCTGAAGAACATGTTTCTAAGGATCTGGAAAAATTAATATCTCCAACTAAAATTAATTTAGAAAGACCACCACGTTCATTTCCTCAAAGACTTAGAAAGCATGAGCTGGATAAACAATTTTCAAAGTTCATGGAACTACTTAAGAAGTTAATGATAAATATTCCTTTCTCTGAAACTTTGGAACAGATGCCAAGTTTAAAACCCCCAGTATCATTCCCATGGAGACAGGCAAAACTCTTATAAAATTGTCTTTAATAAAACATTCTTTTAATCGCGGTAAACTTATATAGGAAATGAGTGCAAGTTTGTGTGGTATATCTAATCCTATAGAATTAAAAATAATGCTAAGTATGCTAAGAAAATGCAAAATGTATAATGTAGAAAATTGTAATATTAACCCATAAATTGATCAAAATGATTTTGGATGTTGACCATTTGACCAATTTTATCCATTTGGTTCAAAATTGAATATTTTGACCAAAGTTGACTAAGTTGATCAGAGTTTACCAATTCTGATCTAGGATTGATCATGTTGACCAAATTTGACTTATTTGGTCAACGATTGACCAATATGGTCAATTTGGTAGTCATTAGGTCATGGATTTTCCATTTTGACCAAGTTTGACTTCTTAGGTCAAATGATGACCAATGTAGTCAATGTGTTGGTCTTTAGGTCATGAATTGACCATTTTGATAGAGTTTGACTATTTAGGTCAAAGGTTGACTAATGTAGTCAATGTGGTGGTCATTAGGTCATGGATTGACCATTTTGACCGAGATTGACTATTTAGGTCAAATGTTGACCAACGTAGTCAATGTGGTGGTCATTAGGTCATGAATTGACCATTTTGACCGAGTTTGACTATTTAGGTCAAGTGTTGACCAGTATAGTCAATGTGCCCCTAAATTAGGATTTAATTGATCCATCTGATGTGTCTTCAGAATTTGAACTTGAAAGGATATTTTAAGATTTAACCGTAAATGTAAGAGTTAAAAGTTCTTGAGGATCTATTAGGAGGATAACTTTAGTAGTTTTTCTCCTAATATAGATTATGATTGTTATTTGTAATGTGGCCTTACAAAAGTGAGGTCAACATATCTTTTATTAAAGTATAACATCATTAAAAATAGGTGTTAAATGAGCAAACAAAAGTAACATATTTTAGGCATGTCAATAACCCCTATTCTAGCTACTGCAACCCAGGTTGGAAAAAACTGTCCAACTTTAACTAAAATAACAATTCTGGTGGTGCTAATCAGCAATAGAAAAACAATCAAGCGAACCCACTGGGAAACTGGAACAACCAGGGTAGTACTAACTATAGACCAACTTATCCTCTTTGATTTAATAGTAACCAACAATTTAAAGAGAAGAAGCTGTCTATAAAAGAATTGGTATTACATATGGGTAATCAATTACAAAGTAAAGGAGTAACAATTAGAAATATGGAAAACCAATTGTGACAAATTGCTAACGTTCTTAGGCCTTGGGAAGTCTTCCTAGTAATACTGAGATTAATCCTAAAGACCAGAGCAAAGAACAAGTTAAAGCTGTCAAATTAAGAAGTGGAAGAGAATTAGAGAGGAGAGTTAAAAAAGAGATTGAAGTTGAGAAAGAGAGAAAAGAAATCGAAATGACTGATGAAGATATTACACAAGACTTAGAAAAACATATTTCTCCAAGGAAGATCAATTTAGAATAACCACCACCTCCATTTCTTCAGAGACTTCGACAACAGAAATTGGATAAATAATTTTCAAAGTTTTTGGAATAATTTAAGAAGTTAACTATTAATATTTTGTTTGTTAGAGCTCTGGAACAGATGTTGAGCTATGTAAAGTTTGTGAAGGATATTCATAATAAGAAAATGAAGCTTATAGATAATGAGACCATTTCCCTCAGTGAAGAGTGTAGCGCAATAATTCAAAAGAAACTTCCTTAGAAACTAAAAGATCCTGGTAGCTTTACTATTTGTCGGCACTATTTTTGGTGTGGAGTTTGCCCGTAAGAAGCTGTCGGTTATCAGAATTGAAATCCCGTTGCCCGCTTCGGAAGGACATTTTTTTTTTAAATTTTAGTTTTGAGAAAGAAGAAGTCAAACTGACCCCATAACTTTCATAGTTTAAATGAAAGACTTTCTTCGGAAGGACGTTAAAAAAAAAGGGTTTTGAAAAAAATGAAGTCAAACTGACTCCATAATTTTCATAGTTTAGATGAAAGAGCGCCTTTCTCAATTTTGTATCTATCTCGAAGGATAAACACAAGAATTGAGGGTGAGGCTCGATCAAATAAACTGAAGAATTGAGGGTGAGGCTCGATCAAATAAACTAAAGAAAGTTATGACATCCGTTTTGGTCTGAGTTTAAATGAAAGAGCGCTTTACCTCAAATCCTGTATCTATCCCGAAGGATGAACCCAAGAATTGAGGGTGAGGCTTGATCAAATAAACTAAAGAAAGTTATGACATCCGTTTGGTCTGTGGGAGGGTGAGGCTCGATCAAATAAACTAGAGAAAGTTATGACATCTGTTTGATCTACGAAACCCTATATTGGCCGACAAGTTCCCCTATTTAATATAAGGAATTAAATAGGGTTTATATTATGCTGCANAAGTTTAGGACCCAGTGCGGGACCCATTTTATA
The DNA here is from genome assembly GCA_002079205.1 of Phalaenopsis hybrid cultivar. Taxonomy (NCBI): domain Eukaryota; kingdom Viridiplantae; phylum Streptophyta; class Magnoliopsida; order Asparagales; family Orchidaceae; genus Phalaenopsis; species Phalaenopsis hybrid cultivar. The sequence continues at coordinate 104,199 of JXCR01107344.1, read as the reverse complement.
CAATGCCCAGGTGGAACTAGTCCACCTACACACTTATTGTGGGTCCGACCCCATATAAAGATCAGGATGTTCTTAATGGCCTTCTGAATCACTCTGTCCAAAGATGGTCGAACAGATGATCCTGAAGGCCAAAAGAGTTGACCATCCCAAGACAGAAATGAGTAAAGTATGCCAACAGAAGAAAGGTAATCTTGATTCATGAGGGAATGAATACATTACCGATGTATAAATATTTTTTCCTTGATTTAAATGGAGAGAGAAGAGATCCCCAGCGGAGTCGCCAGAAGCTGTCGACACTATTTTTGGTGTGGAGTTTGCCCGTAAGAAGCTGTCGGCCATCAGAATTGAAATCCCGTTGCCTANATACAGTGTTAGATAAATATCTTTGCGAAATTCTTGGACCCAATCTTGATTTTATGGGTTGATGTTTTGTAGCAACAAATCTATTTCTCAAACGGGACCAAATAGAAGTATGAGCAGATGTATTTTGTTTGGATTTAATATCCTTCAAAATTTCTTCTCTCATCCGAGGGGATATCGCATGTCCCATTCGTCTGAGTAATTCATGGACTGAACAATTTTCTTTGACAGCCAATTGTTGAAAAATTGTACTGACTTGAGAAATGGGATGGAATTTCTTCCTTCCCCTACTCTGTTCTTGAGAGATTGGCAGAGTAGCAGCAATCTTTTGGACATTTTCATGTCTATCGGTATTCATAAGAGGATAGAATTTACCTCTTCTCAACATCAGATAGATTTCTGGTAACTCTTCTTCCTTCTGATAAGGTTCCTCTTTAGTAGGTATTTTCTCAGGGATCTGACTTTTAGCTGCTTTTCGGGCTTTCCTGTTGTGGTTTCTCTTCTGAGACCGGGTCAACGGTACAGTCTTTGAACTTGATCCGATTTCAAAAGTTGAAGGTACGGCAGCTAATCCTTCAGTCGGATTTCCTATTATCATGATTTCTTTTCCCTTAGTGGCAGGGACAAGTATTTTTGTTGGTGTTATGGTATCAATAGCAGGGGTCTTAATTTTCTTGTGAACTGAAAAGTCATCAAGGGAGTTCAAGTTGAATTCAGCAGCGGGTTCTTGTATTTCTGGAGCAGCAACTTTCACAACAACAAAAGGAGCCTTCTCGAGGATGACCTTGAGATCTCCAAATCCTGTTCCAAACTTGATGGTAGAAGCAACATTGCGGGCCTTGCGGCTTGTTGGCAGGTTGCAGGTGAATGTTAACGTTGGGTTGGTCATTGCAGCAACTTTATAAAAGAAAGTGCTGGGGTTAATTATATGGCCAAAGTGTTGTAGTTTTAACACAAACACTAAAGCTAACAAAGGAAAGTATGAAGACTGGGTTAATAAAAACTTCCAAACTTTCAACAAGATTTGATTAAAATTTGCGCAGTATGGTCTAATTTACTAAATTAAAATGTTTTAGGACCCAGTGCGGGACCCACTTTACTCAACACCCAGGTGGAACTAGTCCACCTACACACTTATTGGGGATCCGACCCCATATAAAGATTAGAATGTCCTTAATGGCCTTTTGAATCATGCTGTTCCAGGATGATTGAACTGATGATTCTGTAGGTCAAAAGAATTGACTGTACTTTCCCAAGCCAGAAATGGGTAAAATATGCCAACAGAAAAAGGGTAATCTGATCCAAGAATGATATGGACACATAACCGATGTATGAAGATAATATTTCTTGATTTTAATGGAGAGAAGCTCATCCCCAGTGGAGTCGCCAGAAGCTGTCTGCACTATTTTTGGTATGGGGTTTGCCCGTAAGAAGCTGTCGGCACTATTTTTGTTATGGGGTTTGCCCGTAAGAAGCTATCGGTCATCAGAATTAAAATCCCGTTGCCCGCTTCGGAAGGACGTTCAAAAAGTTGGGTTTTGAAAAAGATGAAGTCAAACTGACCCCATAATTTTCATAGTTTAGATGAAAGAGCGCTCTATTGAAAAAGATGAAGTCAAACTGACCCCATAATTTTCATAGTTTAAATGAAAGAGCACTTTATCTCAAATCATGTATCTATCCCGGGTCATCGGAATTGAAATCCCGTTGCCCGCTTCGGAAGGACATTTTAAAAAAAAAATTTAATTTTGAAGATGAAGTCAAACTGACCCCATAATTTTCATAGTTTAAATAAAAGAGCGCTTTACCTCAAATCAAGAAGCTGTCGGTCATCGGAATTGAAATCCCGTTGCCCGCTTCGGAAGGACGTTGAAAAAAGAATTGAAATCCCGTTGCCCGCTTCGGAAGGACATTAAAAAAAATTTTAATTTTGAAAAAAAATGAAGTCAAACTGACCCCATAATTTTCATAGTTTAGATGAAAGAGTGTTTTACCTCAAATCATGGAAGTCAAACTGACCCCATAATTTTCATAGTTTAGATGAAAGAGCACTTTATCTCAAATCCAAGTCAAACTGACCCCATAATTTTCATAGTTTAAATGAAAGAGCGCTTTACCTCAAATCTTGTATCTCAAACTGACCCCATAATTTTCATAGTTTAAATGAAAGAGCGCTTTACCTCAAATCCTGTATATATCCCGAAGGATGAACACAAGAGTTGAGGATATGTNGGCAACGAGATTTCAATTTCGATGACCGACAGCTTCTTACGGGCAAACCGCACACCAAAAATAGTGCCGACATCCAGATTGTACTCTCAACGAGCAAACTTCATCTGAGGATGTCCTGGCCAGCTGAGCTAAGCAAATCTCTGGATCAAGCAAAGCTGTAACCAGAGCTTCCCTCATCTCCTTTGACAGGATCAGAGCGTCATAGATGCTTAGCCGGGCCGGTAATTTTCTAAGATGCGCTAGCACGTTGTACTCCACTTTATTTGTTCCTGTGGCTTTATCTTGATTATGTTGCGTGCTAGCACGTTGTACTTATTTGTTCCTGTGGCTTTATCTTGATCATGTTGTTTTTCTATTGGTGGAGGTGGAGGTAAATCTTCTTGAATTACAATTTGTTTCCCTTTATCCGTTGGAGCTGTTCTTAGAGGTAACATTTTTCTGCTCCTTAAATTTATTTCTGTTATTTCTTCTTAAGATGTTGCTGTTGAATCTTCCAATGTATCTTATTTATCAGAAAGTTCCAAGTTGATTATTAACGGCGTTCCATGGCATTATAGGATTGGTTCCTCACTTCCGGTACTATCTTAAGCAATATCATCGAAATCTTCTTTAGTATTAAACTCAAGTATGATTTGAGGATCATTTTGGGCCTCGAGATCATTATTACCAAAGACAGTAAAAATGTAGCCAACATCATTATCATTATATTTATCAGGTTCCGGAGGAACAAAAAGATAATCATACAAAGGTAAGGGTTCAAGGATTTTCTCCCCTGAATCCGAGACAACATATCTAGTAGAGGCAACCCCTATCCTACCCCTAGTGCTATCAACAAAATTCTTCTTTTTCTTTATCTTCTTTGTTTTTGATGATGATGGTTCTTGTGACGAAGTTTCCATCTCTGGTCTGACGGACTGAAGATTCTGATACGTAGTCTGTCTGGAAGCGTTCTGGATTTGTTTTATCACTTTCTTGGAGGATTTGCTCCATGCTGTATCCCATCCATCTTTGGTAGATGAGGAGGATCCATCTGATGATTCTTGTATATGATCCAGGACTTTCTTGAGCTTGTTCCAGGTTGAACTCCATCCGGCCTCTTTAGTGTACGAATCAAGTTGGGAAATTGGTTCATCCGAAATCACATTTATCGAACCTTTTTCAGGTTCTTTTAAATATTCTTTCGGGATAGAGATATTCCCTTCTTTAATGTTCTTTTCAAGCCAATCCTTGAAAACAAAACATTCTTCAATCGTATGCCCCAACATTCTGTGATACGGACAGTAATTTGGCTCATT
>JXCR01107344.1:44844-77995 GCA_002079205.1 Phalaenopsis hybrid cultivar | reverse complement strand
GGCTGACTGGATCCTCGGATCCGTCGAAAAGCCACGCGGCGCGCTCCCATTTGACGCCGCCTTTTGAGTCAGCTGCCACGCGTCGCACTGTATCGTTTTAGATGGTCATCCAGCTCGATCTCCGCCGTTCATTCAATACACGCGTGGATGGACGATATCCGTTCATCGTCTCCAAAGGAATGATCCCGTGACCGTCCACACTAAAACCTTAATATCTCCCTCTTTTTTTAATGGATTTTAGTGATTATTTTTTTAAATTGTTCGTATTAAAGAGACGCACATATCCATATGGTAAACATGTTATTAAATCAAACCATTATAAATGGAGAGCTCGTAAAGGCTCGGGATAGTGAGTAAGGTTATACCTTTGCTCCAAGAGGTGTAGCCTCAATCAGAGATTCTTCACACCTTCGTTATACTCCAAAGAGCTTAGGGATAGAGTCTCTGGCCCTGGTGTAAAGCCTATGAATGTTTTTGATCAAAGCCAATTTTAGGTGTTGGTTGAGAGCTATGGTAGAGGCTTTGTGGAAGGGGGATTTGATGAAGCNGAGAGGTGTAGCCTCAATCAGAGATTCTTCACACCTTCGTTATACTCCAAAGAGCTTGAAGATGAAGCCTTTGGCTCTGATGTAAAGCCTAAGTATGAATTCAACCACAACCCAATGGGTGTTGGTTGAGAGCTATGGTAGAGGCTCTGTGGAAGGGGGATTTGATGGGGCTTTGGCCTCTTTCACTCTTGTGAGGGTGTAGAGCCAATTAATTTGGGGTTTCGTGCTATGTAGGTTGAGATTGGATTTTGTCCTGGTTTCGGGCAAGAATTTAGCCTCAAAATTNTGGCTCTGGTGTAAAGCCTATATATGATTTTGATCAAGGCCGATTTTGGGTGTTGGTCTAGAGTTATGGTAGAGGCTCTGTGGAAGGGGAATTTGATGGGGCTTTGGCTTCTTTCACTCTTGTGAAGATATAGAGCCAATTAATTTGGGGTTTGGTGCTGTGTTNAGAGCTTGAGGATGAAGCCTCTGGCTCTGGTGTAAAGCCTAAGTATGAATTCGACCACAACCAATTTCAGGTATTGGCNGTAAGGCCTATGTATGATTTCGACCACAGCCGATTTTGGGTGTTGGTCTAGAGCTATGGTAGAGGCTCTGAGAAATGGGGATCTGATGGGGCTTTGGCTTCTTTCATTTGAGGGCTATGGTAGAGGCTCTGTGGAAAGGTAATTTGATGGGGCTTTAGTTTCTTTCCCTTTTGTGAAGGTGTAGGATCAATTAATTTAGGATTTGGTGCTGTGTAGATGGAGATTGGATTTTATCCTAGTTTCGGGCAGGAGTTTGAGCTCAAAATTAGTTCTCTGTGGTGGAATTGAGAGANGATTTTGGGTGTTGGTTGAGAGCTATGGTAGAGGCTATTTCAGAGGGGGAATTGATGGGGGTTTGGCTTTTTCCACTATTGTGAAGGTGTAGAGCCAAATTATTTAGAGTTTGGTGCTGTGTAGGTTGGGATTAGGATTTTCCTGGTTTCGGGTAGGAGTTCAAGCTTAAAATTGGATTGCCATGGTGGAGTTGAGAGGGGGAGATGGATTGTAATGTACTAAGGGTCTCTTAGGGAAGCTCTCTAAGGAGTTTGGTGCCTTAGTGAAAATTTTTTACCACACCACTATTCATGGTCGTGGGGTGGATTTTTATAGAAACTGGCTAATGGGGTGCTTGGCTGGCCAATTGAGGGATTAGCCCCACTGCTAAGGGGTTAAGCAGAGGAGCTCTTAGCTCAATTTGGGCTGAGGTGGCCTCTTGACATGAGTTTGGGTTTTAGGCATGTGAGGGCTCACGGTTTTTGGGTCTTAGCTTGGGTTAAGGTGGCTAACCTAGTTGAATCATGGTTAAAGCTTATGATGCTCAGTAAAAATGGCACCATAGGGTATGGACATGTGGTATGGAAAGTACATTGATTTAACCTCTGGTTAAAGCTTATGATGCTCAGTAAAAATGGCACCATAGGGTATGGACATGTGGTATGGCATGTAAAAATGACCCATAGGGTTTGGACATGTGGTATGGCAAGTACATTGATTTAACCTTCTTATTATCTCTTTTAAGCAATTTTTCCCATAGGGTATGGACATGTGGTATGGCAAGTACATTGATTTAACCTCCTTATTATCTCTTTAAATTTTTTTCTCAAAAATTTACCCAAGAGATAATTATCAAGCCTAACCATGGGTTGATGGTTGGCTTTAAACTCAACCCTAGAGTCTAGGATGAGTTATGGTAAGGCTCATTTGATCATACCAAGCTCAATTGATTTGAATTTGACCATAAGTCCAAGAAGATGCACATGACCAAATCTTGTGTTTGGACTAGGTTAGACATGTAAATTGGACCAATTAACTATTGCATTTGGTGTAAGAGACCATGAGGAACAACTTTCATGAAGGGTGAAAGTCATTTTAAGGTCAATTGGTTCATCAATTTGGTGGATTTTTTTTGTTGACCCATTTTAAGCATGTTGGGCTAAGTTTGGGTCAAACTTGGGCTAGCCATAGGCTAAGCTCAAATTAATTATTGAGTTTAGTTTAAAACATCATAATGAACAATTTTCATGAAGGATGAAAATTTTTTTGAAGTTGATTTGATGGTCAATTTGGATGGATTTTGATGGGTTTTGGTTTTAGACCCAAATTAAGGATATAGACCTAATTTGGGTCAAACTTGAGCAAACTTTGGATTAAGCTCAAATTGTCTGTTGTGTTTGGTCACAAATGACCTTATAAATGATTTTCAACAAAAATTGGATGTCAACAAGGCATTCAATTGTTGAGATTTGGGGTGTTAGCCAATATTGGGGCTAATTTTGGGAATTTTTGGATTTAGGCCAAAATCAAATGGGTTTGAGGCTTCCTCAAGGCCAATTTATGGTTGATTTTGATGTGTAAGAATGTTGTAAAGATTTTTCAATACTAATTGAGGCCAATTGACTAGGCTATGTTTTCAATTGAGTGAGATTAAGTCTTATGATCAATATTTGGGTTTTGACCCAAATCAAAATTGGGCTCAAATCATGGACCAATTAAGCTTGGATTTGGGTTAGTTTGGTCACATAAAAAATTAATTTGAGTTTAGGATTGAAATTGGGGTCAATTAAGATCAAATTGATAGACACTTAGGATGGATTTGGAGAATTTTGGGTTTTTAAAGGACAATTTGGGAATTTTGATTAAGATGATCAAATTAGCCAAATTGGGTCATGGTGTAGCTGGACAAAATGAATTTTGGAATAGTTTGGATTTATTGGGAATTTTTGGGAATATATGGAATTTTTGGATTTTTGGGCCACGGAGGGGTGTTTTGGTAATTTGGCCATTTTTGGAATTTTTTGTCAGTTTTGGCAAATTTGGATGTATTCAAAATGTTTTGAATGAGTTTTGGTCAGTTTTGAGTATTTTGGCAAAATTTGGGAATTTTGGCCAAATTTGGGTCCCAAGAGCAGTTAGGTAATTTGGGGGTGTCTAGGGCAAAAGACCCAAGATGAGTATTTTAAGTAGAATTGGATAGATATCCATTCTAAATGAACCATAGATCAATAAAACCCTTATTTTGGGTTCTTATGTATTGGTTTTAGCCAGGGTATTGTGAGGATATTGTGTACCTTAGTTCCAAACCAATATCAAGGATTTCCTAAGGTCAAGTAGCCCTATAGGAACTCTCCTTGAGTTCCCTCATAATGATCTTACCTACCAAGCTAAGGTCAAATAGTCCTATAGGAACTCTTCTTGAATTCTCTCATAATGATCTTACCTACTATATGCTAGAGGTTAAGATTAATATGTAGAACTTCAAGTTGAGTAAAGAGAAAAGTTTTGATTTTCTAATGGTGGAGGTACCTTTTCTAGTTTTCTAAGACTAGTCAATATGAAAGTCCTATGGCTAGACCAAGGATACTAAAGAAGTTTCTAGACCTCAACCAAAAGTGAGGTCAACAATCCCCCAAACTTAACTATCACTTATTCTCAAGTAATTTTAGGACTACATAAAAGTTATGATTTACTGCAGTAAAGTTTTAATTCAGAAATACTATAAGTTTGATTTAAATAAATATCATATTGAGATTTTTAGAAAAAATTCGAGTAATTGAATTAACTTTATAGCCACAAGATTATCTAGTCATCAAGTTTAAGAGTTCTAATCTTCTATTTATTTCAAGAATGACTATATGTTGCAATACTAAGTCACTTAGAATATCCAAAAGATAGGAACTTCATGAGAACTCTACTAGTAAAAAACTTATTCCATAAATATAAGTTCAGGAATGTATTTAAGTTTTCCCTTTATGTAGGTCCAGTGAAGCCAATTTTTGATTAGGCAAATCCTCAAGCTCTTCACTTCCATAATTTTTTCTTTCTTTTCTCTTTTTCATTTGGATTGCTTTGAATCCTATATGTTTTAATTTTATTTTCAGGGATTGTTTTCAATCCTTTCTTTTTTCCTTTTTGAAGTGAGGATTACTATATCTGAATAGTCTTTAATGATTTTGAACTTCACTTTTCTTTCCCTAAATTTGAAACTCAAAGCATTTCTTCACCATATGAATTCTTCATAATTTTTACATCATTGAGGTAAATTTGAAACTCAAAGCATTTCTTTACCTTATAAATAATTCATAGTTTTTACATCATTGAGCTCCAATCTTTTCTTCTCAAATGAATTTCCAGGTTCTTTATACTTCAGAATATAGTTTCCTTTACTTTAAACAATCTTTTCTTCTCAAATGAATTTCCAGATTTTTAATACTTCAAAATATAGTTTCCTTTACTTTTTTGAAACTCAAAGTATTCCTTTACCTTATAAATATTTCATAGCTTTTACATCATTGAGCCCCACGAAACTCAAAGCATTCCTTTGCCTTATAAGTGATTTTAAACATCACCTTTCTTTCCCTAAATTTGAAACTCAAAGCATTCCTTTATCTTATAAAAATTTCATAGCTTTTACATCATTGAGCCCCAATCTTTTTCTTTTCAAATATGAATTTCCAGATTCTTAATACTTCAAAATATAGTTTCCTTTACTTTAAATAGTTAACTAAAATCTTATTCTTTTATACTAAATATCTTAAGTTACAAAATAAATTTTCATTACAAAAATATTAAATTAGTCTTATTCTCTTATACTAAATATCTTAAGTTATAAAATTAATTTTCATTACAAAAATATTCCTTTAAATATTATACTAAATATCTTAAGTTACAAAATTAATTTTCATTACAAAAATATCTCTTTAAATTTATTTATACTAAAATATCTTAAGTTACAAAATTAATTTTCATTACAAAAATATTCCTTTAAATCTATAAATAGTTAACTATAGTCTTATTCTCTTATACTAAATATCTTAATCTACAAAATTGATTTTCCTTACAAAAATATTCCTTTAAATCTACTATATAATTTAAATAGTTACAAAAATATAGTTACCTGAATTAAATTCACTACATAAAATCATATAAATTATTTTTGAAAATATTTAAATAGAGGACATCTAATAGTTAATCTTTTTCTTCTCTCGCTTAAATAATTTTTAAAAATATTGAAATAGAGGACATCTAATAGTCAATCTTTTTCTTCCCTCCCCTAACTTAAATTTTTAAATATGAAATAATTCAGGTGGAAAGAAAAACTATAAATATAAATCATATCTCACTATTGTAAGCATTTTCATCATTCTGAAATTTTTGTAGGCCTTCTCAAATTTTTACTTCACCTGGTCTGTAATTTCAGGAGCTTTCTACACATATAAATCATTAGAGGAATTTCTGGGTAATGAAATTTTGAAATAAGTATAAAACTGAAACATGCACAATATTTCCTAACACAACCACATTACTAAACAATTAAAAATAAAATGCGAAATAAAAATCACATTACATTTCAATCCACAATACTACTCAACCTATATTAAACTACACATGCACATTTAACTATAACATTAACTTTATAATAAAAAATAAAATTATCTCAAGTACACAAAATAATAAAAATGAAAGTCCAAATACATAAACATCCATTTCTATTACAAAAAGATTACACAAATAAATGTACAACACAAGTACATTAATTTCATTCAATATCAAAATCCCAAGCTATATCTTCATCGCCTTGATCAGCAGGTGGATTGAGTTGATACTAAGTACATCGGGGGCACTCAAGAAATGTAACTTTAGGCTCACCTCTGTAGTGTCGGGCTTGAGCTTCATAATAGGCTACCTCAAAATTTGAATGCCTCTAAAGGTACTCATTATCGTAGTCGTGTCAATGTTCTAAACCCCCAATCCTTTCACTTATCAAGTCTATGCTCTTCAGATGCAAGATTAACTCATTCATCAAATCAGAGAGGGTAGGGGAACTAAAAGGTGGAAGGTCATAACTTGTAGAGGGGACATCTCTACTTATAGAAGGTTCTTGACTTCTACTCTCAGTTCTCCATTTCTCATCAGATTCAAAAGTCTTCAAATTAGCTTTACTAGTGGGTTTCATAGGATAAACCCATTCTTCATCTCCACTTTCCACTCCATAAAGTTTACAAATTGCATAAATAAGTCCAGGATGTCCTAGACCTCCACTTGTCTCACTCCTCTCCATAGTCAATATATTCTTTAGAATTATTCTCCCCACATTTATAATTCTATTATTCTGAATACATAAATTCAGAATAGCTCTATCTCTAGTTACCTCACTATGGTGATAAGTTGGTAACAGAGTAGAGAAAATGAAATAGTGTCACGCCTCAGAATAGCTCTATCTCTAGTTACCTCACTATGGTGATAAGTCGGTAACAGAGTAGAAGAAGTGAAATAGTGCCACGCCTTAGAGCTGGCATTCAACATGGAAGCAGAAAAATTTACCTATTCTTCTTGTTTAATCTTCCACGTTCCTTTCCCATCAGTGAGAAAGTTGATCACATCATTCAGGGGGCAAAATAGTGCAACGCCTTAGAGGTGGTATTCAACATGGAAGCAAAAAAGTTTACCCGTTCTCCTAAGAAATGAAATAGTGTCACGCCTTAGAGGTGGCATTCATCATGGAAGCAGAAAAATTTACCTGTTCTCGCTGTATCTTCCATGTTCCTTTCCCATCAGTGAGAAAGTTGATCACATCATTCAGGGGGCCTTCCATTGTACTAAAGGATTCATATTGGCAGCCAGTGAGAAAGTTGATCACATCATTGAGGGGGCCTTCCATTGTACTAAAGGATTCATAGTGACAACTATAGGAGTCTGGGACCTCATAAAAAGTATTGATGCGGGCGGCAGTAAACTCAAGAGGAAACCCACGCACTTGAACGATTCCATCATCAAAATAAATAACATTGGTATAGAACTCCTTCACAACATTTGCATCAGCTTTGTTGGTGGTGTAACAAAAGTTTTCCTACCTCCGCTCAGCAATAACCACATTGCATCAGCTTTATTGGTGGTGTAACAAAAGTTTTCCCACCTCCGCTCCGCAATAACTCGTTTGATTTCTCCTCCCGGACTTTCAAAAACTTGATCTTGTATGCACTTCTTTCCTTTGAATATGGAAGTGAATTTTGTTTGAGCCATCACATTGACGAAGAGAGACTCGTCGAACTCAACTCTTCTCTTTTGACGAGGAGCCATTTCAATCTAATCAAATTATAAAAAAATTTCAAAAATTACTTCAAATAAACAAATCATGGCATCCAATGGAGATCCATGAATTTCTTCACAATTTTTCTTCACATTCTCATTTTTTTTGGATCTCCTCAATTTGGAAGAAATCCATGGTGAAAATGAAATATTTTTAGCTTGGAATGAAGCTATTATGTAGAGATGATCAAATATGGTGTCAAAAAGCCTTGAAATCACCTCCCAATCCAAGATCTCTCAAGCCCTAGGTCAAAAATGACATTTTTAGGAGGAAGGGGATGATGAATAGTGGCGATTGACTGGTCAAAATCACGGTTAAAGGCGTTTTCGTGATCTCGCCATCGGCATGGTCGACGACGCCGTCGTCACGCTCTATTGGAATTAAAATCCTAAGTCTCGAGAAAAATACGCCGTCGGCGGTGCCGAGGGCGCCTTTGGCGGGCTCTATTAATTTTGTCAAAATTCCAAATTTTCACGATTTCAATCAATTTCAAGCCTTAACGGCATCTTTTTAATCATTATAGACATAATTTTAAGTAACTAAATGCTGTATTTAGCACATAAAAACTTTCACAACATAAAACATCAATTTATATATAAATTCCAAGGGGTACAATATACGTTACATAACACACCTAAGTTTGGTATTTCTCAACCTCAATACATTAATTTAGAGTCGCAATCCAAGCCACAACACTCAAAATGCTGAAAAAAAAGCATCCTATAGTTAGTCTCAACTATACAAAGATCTAAAAGCATAATTCTAAAGCAAAGCAAATACAAAGTTCAAATCAAAATATATAGATAGACAGATATGTAGTAAATATAAATCTACTAATCCTCAGACTTGGTACTTGATTCTCCTCTGAGATCACCCATTGATTGCACATGAACGAAGAGGTTGTAGAAGGTTGGAATGGAAATTCTTCAGTGGAATCTTCTTCTATTAACTTCATCCTCCTCATTAGTCGTATCAAGCTATCTTCTAAATGTCCAGAGTGTTCGAAATGTTCCTTCATCCTCCAGTTTAGATGATTGAAGAAATCGAAGATATTATTAATCGCATTCATGACATTTTGTACCTCCTTTTCCAATTTCTTGATTCAGCGCAAGATCACCACGAATTTATCAGGGACTAAGGGTTGAACTGGCAATGAATTTTGAGATGCTTGATCTACTATAATTGTCATCTCATTTTCATCTTCAAAAACTGAGAATCTCGATCCAAAGGCTTCCAAGGTAATAGTACCCTTTCCCAATTTTCATAGGACACTTGGAACTAACTGACAAAGTGAGAAAATTGTGGAGGGGTGTCCAAGCCCATAAGTTGATCCATGAATGATCAGGCCTAAAACCGACTTCACAATTGTAGATATAATGTTGATCGACAGTCTCTTTTGGATGCAGTAATTTAGAATGACATTTTCTTTAGAAACTTTACCGATCTTCATTGTCGGTAACAGTTTCGCAGAAATGAAAAGTGTCAATGTTTCGAAAAGGGATTCAGGAGTGTTGCAGAAAAACTAACATACCCATTTTCTCTCATTTTCATCTGGTTTCTCGTTGGGACAAAATTGAAATACTGGCGGATAGGAATATTCTCTATCATATATAATTCATTGATGTGTGCAGGAGTGAAAGTAATCCATCTTCCTCGCACATAAACAATGCCTTGGTTGATTCCATGCAAATTTGCATAAAATTCTTTCACCACTTAAACAACTACGGCGGCGGTAGTGTAGCACAGCACTTCCCATCTTCACTGCACTATCATTTCTTCAATATCCATCATGGGATTATTCAATCCACAATTTACAAATGCTCGTTCTTTGATTAATCTTTTCTTTGTCAGCAACTTGTTGAAGATTCGCTGCGCTTCCGCACTAATAAACTTTCGCTGATTGAAAAATCACATTCTGGGTTTATCAGTGGATTTAGAGGCCATAGGAATGAAATTGGTAGAGTTTCACTTCATTTTTTGAGGGAAAATATGAACTAGAAATTGAATTTTTGAGTTTAAAAAGATAATTCCCGCCCAAAAACTGCAAAAAACTGCCATTTGAACCCAAGTAACCGCCAAATCCCCGATCTCGCCGTCGGCGGGGTCGATGGCGCCGTCGATACGCCTCTGTGTCAATTTTTTCTGGACTCTCGGCAAAAACCCGCAGTCGGCGGCATTGAGGGAGCCGTCAGCGCTTAAGGCAAAATTTTCACAGTTTCGTTCTCGTCCCAATGCGTTCCAATTTTTCTTAATTGTTCCAATTTTTAAGATGTTTCAGGGGTAAATAAGAGTAGTATAGCTTAATATTACCACAAACTAACAATAATTTCAAATAAAAACTACAATAATCGCGAATAAAGTAAAGATAAACATGTGATGCCTCCCATAAAGCTCTTGGTTTAACCTCGTCAGCTCGACCTACTCAGGTGTCATTCAGGTTGACTGATCATTAAAACCTCTTTAAAATTTGGTCTTATACCCTTATAATATAGTTTTAATCTATGTTCATTTACATTAAATCTATTTCCCGTCTTCTGATCTTTATTTTCAACAGCTCTGTAAGTATAAACTTGAGTCACAGTAAAGGGTCTTAACCAACGAGACTTCCATTTTCCAGGAAATAACTTCAGCCTAGTGTTGTAAAGCAAAACTTCTTAACCTGGTTCACAGTTCTTTTGGTTAATCTTCCAATCATGCCATAACTTTAATTTTTTCTTATAAATTCTGTCGTTATCATAAGATTCATTTCTTAACTCTTCCAATTCATTTAATTGTAACAATCTCTTCTTACCAACATCTTACAAATTATAATTGAATTCTTTAATCGCCCAATATGCTTTATGCTCCAATTCTACGAGTAAGTGACAAGTCTTTCCAAAAAGCAGTCTGTAAGGAGTCATTCCAATAAGAGTTTTATAAGCAGTCCTGTAAGCCCATAATGTTGTATCCAATCTAGTGGACCAATCTATTCTACTAGGGTTTACAGTCTTTTCAAATATTTGATTAATTTCTCTATTAGAAACTTCAGCTAACCCACTGGTTTGAGGATGATAGGCAGTAGATATTCTATGAATAATATTAAATTATCTTACCAATCTCTAAATATATCTATTCCTAAAATGGGATCCTCCGTCAGTGATAATCATTCTAGGCATTCCGTATCTAATGAAAAAATTTTCCCTTAAAAACCTTAAAACGCTTTTAGCATCACATCGAGGTAAAGCTTGTGCTTCAATCCATTTAGAAACGTAGTCTACTGCAATTAATATACGTAGTTTCCAAATGAAGGAATAAATGGTCCCATAAAATCTAATCCCCAAACGTCAAAGATCTCATCTTCTAACATGAAATTTAGAGACATTTCATTTCTTCTAGATATATTTCCTACACGTTGACATCGATCACAAGTTTTTATGTATCTATAAACATCTCTAAAGATCGTAGGCCAATAAAATATAGCTTGTAAAATTTTATAGGCAGTTTTATCAATCCCAAAATGTCCTCCACATTCAAAATCATGGCATTTCTGAATGATCAGCTCAGTTTCTTCATAAGGTACACATTTCCTCATAATAAGATCCTTACATTATTTATATAAATAAGGCTCTTCCCAAAAATATGCTTTTGCATCATGAATGAATTTCCTTTATTCTTGCAATGTCAACATAGGTGGTAGAATATCAATCACAATAAAGTTAACAATATCAGCATACCATCGTATTTTCCACTCATTAATATTATAAAGTTGTTCATCACGGGAACTGTCTGTAATTTCATTGTCAGTGTCAGATAATCCTTGATTTTCTAATCTTGACAAATAATCAGCAATTTGATTATCAGTTCCCTTTCTATCGATAACCATAAGATCAAATTCTTGCATCAAAAGTATCCATCTAATCAACCTTGGTTTAACATCCATCTTTTGCATCAGATATTTAATAGCAGAGTGATCAGTATGCACAATACATTTAATCCAAATTAAATAAGATCTGAATTTATCTAAAGTATACACAATTGCTAGTAACTCTTTTTCAGTAATTATATAGTTAATTTGTGTGTCATTAAGAGTTTTACTAGCGTAGTATATAAATTTAAAAAACTTTTCATACCTTTGTCCAAGAACATCTCCAATAGCATAATCACTAGCATCACACATCACTTCAAATGGTTTCTCTCAGATAGGTGAAACTATAATAGGGGCTATGATTAATTTTTCATATAATAATTCAAAGGCAATTAAACAGCATTCAATAAATTCAACTTTCTTGTCCTTTTCTTAAAGTTGGCATAGAGGTTTAGTAATTTTTGAAAAATCTTTAATGAAACGCCTGTAAAATACAACATGTCCAAGAAAACTCCAAACCTCTCTTACATTATTAGGAGGTGTTAGTTTAGATATAACTTGAATTTTTGCAGGGTCTGCTTCCATACAATCTTTCAAAATCTTATGTCCTAACACAATTCCTCCTGCAACCATAAATTGACACTTCTCTCAATTCAGAACCAAATTAGTTCTTTCGCATAACTCTAAAAATTTTTCAAGGTAATTTAAGCATGCATCAAATGATGTTCCAAATACAAAGAAATCATCCATAAATACTTTCAATCCATCATCAATTAACTTATTAAATATGGACATCATACATCTCTGGAATGCTGTAGGTGCATTACATAATCCAAAAGACATTCCTCAAAAAGCAAAAGTTCCAAAAGGACTAATAAATGTTATCTTTTCTTGATCCTCAGGAGCAATAGAAATTTGATGGTAACCGGTATATCCATCTAAAAAACAAAAATATTTGTGCCCAACAAGTTTATCCACTATTTGATCTAAAAAGGCTGAAGAGAAGTGATCTGTCCTGGTGGCAGTGTTTAATTTTCTATAATCAATACAAATACGTCACCCAGTAACTTGTCTGATAGGTATTAATTCTTTTTCTTTTGTCTCAAATAATGAGTAGGACTTACCCACACACTATCTGAAATGGGATATGTAATTTAAGTATCTAACCATTTCAAAATTTCCTTCTTAACTACTTTCATCATCGAATTTATTCTCTTTTGTGGATCAACTCTCAAAATTGCCTTCTTAACTACTTCTTTCATCATTGGATTTAATCTCCTTTGTGGATCAACTCTTGGCTGTTCATCTAATATAATTCTGTGCATACAGATTGAAGGACTGATTCCCTTAATATCAGCTAAAGTTCAACCAAAAGCTTTCTTATATCTTTTCAATGTATCTAACAACCTTTGCTCTTGAAGATCATTTAATTCTGAAGATATAATAACAGGTAATGTAAATGAGTCTCTTAAAAATACATACTTCAAGTGGCTAGGCAGTATTTTTAACTCAAGTTCAGGTAGTTTTATAATTGATGGGAATAAATTTTTATCGACATTTTCCGTAATATCCAATAAATCAGATCTTTCTTGAACATAATCTAATTCTTCATTTTCTAATTCATCCAAAATAACTTCGTCATTCTTTTCAAATTGTTCATTTTCTTCAAAATGTTCTTGTTCTTCAAAATGCTTTTATCATCAAAATGTTCGTTCAGTAGATGTTCAATAAATCATTATCTCTTTCAACAACAGGGTATTTCATAGATTTTGCAATGTTAAAAGTCACTTCTTGGTCATTAACTCTCATAGTTAATTCTCCTTTTTGAACAACTTTCATAGCTTTTCTAGTAGCTAAAAATAGTCTCCCTAAAATAATAGGTATTTCTTTTTCTTCCTCTATATCTAAAATAATGAAATCCACAAGAAAGATAAATTTATTCACTTTTACTATCACATCTTCTATAACTCCCTTAGGGTATGTAACTGAACAATCTGCTAAATGTAGAGTTACAAAAGTAGGTGAGACTTCTTCTAATCCTAATCTTTTGAAAATTGATAGAGGCATAAGATTAATGCTGGCTCCCAAATCACATAAAGCGCTTCCATAAAATTTTTCATCAATAGCACATGGTACAGTGAAACTGCCATGATCTTTTAATTTTTCAAGAAGTTTTTTCTAAATAATTGCACCACACTCTTCGCTAAGTGCAACAGTTTCATTATCCATGAACATCCTTTTCTTGTTCAGAATATCTTTCAAAAATTTCACATAATTGGGCATTTGCTTTAAAGCTTTTACGAAGGGAATATTTACTATTAATTTCTTAAGAATTTCTAAAAATTTAGAAAATTTTTTATTCTGTTTATGTTGCTTCAAACTTTGAGGAAACGGCGGTGGAGGTTTCTCCACAGTAATTTTCATTGGTGTAAATGGATATTCTAAATCTAGGTACTCATGATCCTTCTCTTTTTCAGTATCCACTTTCTCTTTTTCAGTTTCTATTTATTTTTGCACCTTTGTTTCCAATTCTTTTCCACTTCGTAATTATATCGCTTTGATTTATTCTTTTCCTTGATCTTTAGGATTTGGTTCCATAATACTAGGAAAAGTTCCTAATGTTTATCCTTGATCTTTTGGATTTGGTTCCACAGTACTAGGAAAAGTTCCTAATGTTTGGTTACTAAGTCTTTTCCTTGATCTGTAGGATTTGGTTCCACAGTACTCGAAAAAGTTCCTATTGTTCGGTTACTAAGTAACGATATGCCCTAATTGATTTTCAATATTCTTAATAGTAGTTCCTTGATTTTGTAATTGATTTTTATGCCCTAATTGATTTTCAATATTCTTAATAGCAGTTCCTTGATTTTGTAATTGATTTCCTATTTGGTTCCACAATACTTGGAAAAGTTCCTAATGTTTGGTTACTAAGCGCAGTAGCGATATGCCTTAATTGGTTTTCAATATTCTTAATAGCAGTTCCTTGATGTTGTAATTGATTTCCTTGAATCTATGTTTTCAATATTCTTAATAGCAGTTCCTTGATTTTGTAATTAATTTCCTTGAATTTGTAATTTACTTCCTTTATTCTATAATTGTTGACCCATGTTTAATATCACCTCTTCCATAGATAACTTCTTCTTCTTAATTTGAGTATTATTAAATTCTGGAGGATAAGAAGGTCTATAGTTAACATTTCCCTGGTTGGATGAATTTCCTAATGGGTTCATTGGGTTGTTCGAGGATAAGAAGGTCTATAGTTAACATTTCCTTGGTTGGATGAATTTTCTAATGGGTTCACTAAAGAAGGTCTATAGTTAACATTTCCTTGGTTGGATGAATTTCCTAATGGGTTCACTAAGTTGCTTGCCCATTGTTGATTTGTAGCAGAAATATTATTCTAATTGAAATTTTNTCTCTTCCACAGACAACTTCTTTTCCTTAATTTGAGTGTTACTATTAAATCCTGGAGGATAAGAAGGTCTATTATTAATATTTCCTTGGTTGGATGAATTTCCTAATGGATTCACTGGGCTGTTGGCCCATTGTTGATTTGTAGCAGAATGGTTATCCAATTAAAATTTGGATGATTCTTCCAACCTGGGTTATAATAGTTTGAATAAGGATTGTTGGGTCTATTGATAACAATTAAAGTTTCATACAAAGGTTGAACATCCACAAATTGCCCAGATGATAGTAGGTGTTGGAGAACGATTCATTCTATAATGATCTAATTTCTTTGATATTGCAGCAATCTGCGAAGCTAACATAGAAATTGCATCATAATCATGGATACTAGCTACTCTTTGNATAGCATTTAAGGTCTCATATGAAGGTTGAATATCTACAAATTGCCCAGATGAATTCTCTTCCATCATAGGAAGTTTTGGAGAATAATTCATCCCATAATGATCTAATTTCTTTGATATTGTGGTAATCTACGAAGCTAACATAGATATTGCATCAGAATCAAGGATACTAGCTACTTNATGATTCTTCCAACCTGGGTTATAATAGTTCGAGTATGGGTTGTTGGGTCTAGTAATAGCATTTAAGGTTTCCTATGAAGTTTGAACATCCACAAATTGCTNATAAATTCTCTTCCATCATAGTAGGTGTTGGAGAATAATTCATTCCATATTGATCTAATTTCTTTGATATTGTAGCAATCTGCGAAGCTAACATCGATATTGTATCAGAATCGTGGATACTAGCTACTCTTTTAGGATTTACCCGCTCAGAGGGCCATTGAAAATTGTTGGTAGCAATAATTTACCCTTTCAGAGGGCCATTGAAAATTGTTGGTAGCCATCTCTTCTATTAACGAATAAGAATAAGCTCCTCACAAAAGGTTTTGACATTAAAGAACCACCAGCCGCAGCATCTATAATCGATCTAAGAGATCCCACTGATCCATTATAGAAAGTTTGAATTACCAACCAATCTGGTAATGAATAATGAGGGTTCCTAAGAAGATCTTTAAATCTCCANGAATTATCAACCAATCTGGTAACAAATGATGAGGGAACTTCCTAAGAAGATCTTTAAATCTCTCCTAAGCTTAGTATATTGACTCTCCATCAATCTGACAAAACGATGTTAAGTCATTTCTAAGTTTAGCATTTTTGGATGGAGGGAAATATTTGGATAGAAATTTCTTTGAAATTTCTTCCTAAGTTCTAATAGATTCTGGTGCTAATAAATTTAACCACATCTTAGCCTTATCCCTTAGTGAAAAAGTAAAAAGTCTAAGTCTAACAACATCGTTTGAGACTCTATCATATTTAGAAGTAGCACACAGTTCTAAAAAACTATCGAGGTGTAAGTTCATATCTTCATTTGGTGTACCTCCGAATTGATTATTTGTACCATTTGAATAAGAGCAGGTTTAAGCTCAAATGAATTAGCAACTACATCAGAATTTTATATAGATAAGTAAATTTCATCTGCTGTAGGATTTGTATAATCTCTTAGGGGTCTAGTTTGGTGTTCATTCTCTATTTCTTGATTGTTCAGGTTGTTTTCCGTTGTATCAGAATTTTTAGGTTCTCTTCTTAATCTTCTAATCCTTCTAACAGTGCGTTCTAATTCCAAATCGTAGTGTATAAGATTTTCAAGTCCAAATTTACGCATACAATTTGAAATCAGTACTCAGTAATATAATTAACTAAATATAAAAGTAAGTTGCAATTCAAGTAAAAATTTTCTAATAATCCTAATTTGTCTGTTACTTTGATCGTGATTTGACTCACTCACTCAATCATTCCCCGAAAACAGTGCTAAAATATTGACTACGACTTTTTATATGGTTTATAAGATAAATATGGACGTAATAAATATTCAATAATTGTAAAGTCACACTTATCAACGCAACTATGCGTATCACTCAAGTATTATAGGGCTCTAATGGAGTCCAAGATGTCAATCCCACAGGGAGTAGTTTAGAATTACAAACTAATATTTTAGAAAAACAATGATTTAATCACAACAACGAAGTTCAATTTGCTTATCTGTCATTAATAGGAAATTGAAATAAATAGGTAATTTTAAAAACAATTAAATAACTAATGATACTGAGGGGGGTTTACATGTGATATTCAATATTAAAGAAAACACCATTCTCCTTGTCAAGAAATTATGGTGAATGGATAAAATGAATTATTTCAATTTATATTGTGCCAAATAGGAGCATACCTATTCTTTACCCTTTGGTCCAGACATAAAGAACATTGACTAATCCTACTCTCCTTGTCAAGAAATTACAGTGAATGGATAAAATGAATTAGTTCAATTTATATTGTGCCAAGTAGGAGCATACCTATTTTTTACCCTTTGGTCCAGGCATAAAGAACATTGACTAATCCTACGCGTGTTTACTGAATATGTGGCTAGGCTGAGAGGATACCGGCTCTCACTTCAGAGCTCCCACGTTCCCCTCACCTAAGGGCTAACATTTACAGTTTAGTACCCAAATGATAGGACTGAATTGGGGATTTTAGTCTGTCACTCTAGTATTCATGATTCTGATGCAATATCTATGTTAGCATTGCAGATTACTGCAATATCAAAGAAATTAGATCATTATGGGATGAATTATTCTTCACCACCTCCCATGATGGAAGAGAATTCATCTGGGTAATTTGTGGATGTTCAACCTTCATATGAGACCTTAAATGCTATTAATAGACCTAACAACCCATATTCAAACTACTATAACCCAGGTTGGAAGAATCATCCAAATTTTAATTGGAATAACAATTCTTCTACAAGTCAACAATGGGCAAACAACCTAGTGAACCCATTAGGAAATTCATCCAACCAAGGAAATATTAACTATAAACCTTCTTATCCTCTAGGATTTAACAGTAATACTCAAATTAAGGATAAAAAGTTGTCTATGGAAGATTTGATATTAAACATGGGTCAATTATTATAAAATCAAGGAAATCAATTACAAATTAAAGGAAATCAATTAGAAAATCAAGGAACTACTATTCAGCATATTGAAAACCAATTAGGGCATATCACTACTGCGCTTAATAAATCCTAAAGACCAAGGAAAAGATCAAATCAAAGAGATACAATTATGAAGTGGAAAACAATTGGTAGTAAAGGTGCAAAAAGAAACAGAAACTGAAAAAGAGAAAGTGGATACCGAAAAAGAAAAAGGATCATGAATACCCATCCCATTACACCAATAAAAATTACTGTGGAGAAACATCCACCACCGTTTCCTCAAAGATTAAAGAAACACAAATAGAATAAAAAATTTTCCAAATTTTTAGAAACTCTTAACATATTAACAGTAAACATTCCCTTCGTAGAAGCTTTAAAGCAAATGCCCAATTATGGAAATTTATGAAAGATATTCTGAACAAGAAAAGAAAGTTCACTGGTAATGAAACTATTGCACTTACCAAAGAGTGTAGTGCAATTATTCAGAAAATGTTTCCTGAAAAATTAAAAGATCCTGGCAGTTTCAGTATACTGTGTGCGATCGGTGAAAAACTTTATGGAAGAGCTTTATGTGATTTGGGAGCCAGCATTAATCTTATGCCTCTATCAATTTTTAAAAGATTAGATGGGAGCCAACATTAATCTTATGCCTCTATCAATTTTCAAAAGATTAGGATTAGGAGAAGTCCCACCTTCTTCTGTAACTCTACAGTTAGCAGATTTTTTAGTTACATATCCTAAGGGAGTTATAGAAGATGTGTTAATAAAAGTGGATAAATTTATCTTTCCTGTGGATTTCATTATTTTAGTTATGGAGGAAGATAAAAAAAAACCTATCATTTTAGGTAGACCAATTTTAGCTACTGGAAAAGCTATGATAGATTTTTAAAAAGACCTATCATTTTAGGGAGACCATTTTTAGCTACTGGAAAAGTTATGATAGATGTTCAAAAAATATATTAACTATGAGAGTTAATGATCAAGAAGTAACTTTTAACATTGCAAAATCTATGAAATACCTTGTTGTTGAAAGAGAATGAACGTTTTCGCATGGAAATTATTGAACATCTACTGAACGAACATTTTAAAGAACATTTTGTAGACAAAAAGCATTTTGAAGAAGAAGAACATTTTTTAAAGAAGAAATAATTTGAAAATGGATGGAAATTATTCGGACGAATTAGAAAATGAAAAATTAGATTATGTTCAGGAAAGATTTGAGATGTTGGATATTAAGGAAAATACAGATAAAAATCTATTTTCATCGATTATAAAACCACCTGAACTTGAGATGAAAGTTTTGTCTAGTCACTTGAAGTATGTATTTTTAGGAGACTCATCTACATTACCCGTTTTTATATCTTCCAAATTAAATTATCCACAAGAGCAAAGACTGCTAGACACATTAAAAAGATATGAGAAAGCTTTTAGTTGGACCTTAGCTAATATTAANCAATTCATTGTGTTCCTAAGAAAGGAGGAGTGACTGTTGAAACAAAATAAAACAATGAATTAATAACTATTAGTCAAGTTACTGGGTGGTGTATTTTCATTGATTATAGAAAATTAAACACTGCCACCAGGAAAGATCACTTCCCATTACCCTTTTTAGATCAAATAGTAGATAGACTTGCTGGGCACAAATATTTTTCTTTTTTAGATGGATATACCGGTTACCATCAAATTCCTATTGCTCTTGAGGATCAAGAGAAGACAACATTTACGAGTTCTTTTCAAACTTTTGCTTTTATAAAAATACCTTTTGGATTATGTAATGCACCTGCAACATTCCAGAGATATATGATGTCCTTATTTAGTAAATTAATTAATGATGGATTGGAAGTAGTTATGGATGGTTTCTCTGTATTTGGAACATCATTTGACGTATGCTTAAATTACCTTTAAAAAGTTTTTGAGTTATACGAAAGAGCTAATTTAGTTCTAAATTGGGAGAAATGTCATGTGTTAGGGCATAAAATTTTGGAAGATGGTATGGAAGCAGAACCTANATTATATATCCTATTTCAGATAGTGCGTGGGTAAGTCCAATTCATTGTGTTCCTAAGAAAGAAGGAGTGACTCTCGCACAGAATTATGCTAGATGAACAATATAAACCAAGAGTTGATCCACAAAGGAGATTAAACCCAATGATGAAAGAATTGATGAACAATATAAACCAAGAGTTGATCCACAAAGGAGATTAAACCCTATAATGAAAGAAGTGGACAATATAAACCAAGAGTTGATCCACAAAGGAGATTAAATCCAATGATGAAAGAAGTAGTTACATTAGCTGATATTAAGGGAATCAGTCATTCGATCTATATGCACAGAATTATACTAGATGAACAGTATAAACCAAGAGTTGATCCACAAAAGGAGATTAAACGATGATGAAAGAAGTAGTTAAGAAGGAAATTTTAAAATGGTTAGAAACTGGAATTATATATCTTATTTTAGATAGTGCGTGGGTAAGTCCAATTCATTGTGTTCCTAAGGAAGGAGAGTGACTGTTGAAATAAAAAGAAAACAACGAATTAATACCTATCAGACAAGTTACTGGGTGGCGTATTTGTATTGATTATAGAAAATTAAACACTGCCACTAGGAAATATCAGACAAGTTACTGGGTGGCGTATTTGCATTGATTATAGAAAATTAAACACTGCCACCATAGTAGATAGACTTGCTGGGCACAAATATTTTTTTTTAGATGGATATACCGAAGACCAAATAGTAGATAGACTTGTTGGGCACAAATATTTTTGTTTCTTAGATGGATATACCGGTTACTATTGCTCCTGATCAAGAAAAGACAACATTTACTAGTCCTTTTGGAACTTTTGCTTTTTGAAGAATGTCTTTTGGATAATGTAATGTACCTGCAACATTCTAAAGATGTATGATGTCTTTTAGTAAGTTAATTGACGATGGATTGGAAGTATTTATGGATGATTTCTCTGTATTTGGAACTTCATTTGACACATGCTTAAATTATCTTGAAAAAGTAATGGAGTTATGTGAAAGAACTAATTTAGTACTAAATTGGGAGAAATGTCAATTTATAGTTGCAGGAGGAATTGTGTTAGGGCAAAAAATTTTGGAAGATGGTATGGAAGCAGACCCTACAAAAATTAAAGTTATATCTAAACTAACACCTCCTACTAACGTAAGGGAGGTTAGAAGTTTTCTTGGACATGTTGGTTTTTACAGGCATTTTATTAAATATTTTTCAAAAATTACTAAACCTTTATGTCAACTTTTAGAAAAAGATAAGAAATTTGAATTTACTGAAAGCTGTTTAAATGCCTTTAAGTTATTAAAAAAAAAAATTAATCACAACCCCCTAGTTTTCACCTAACTGGGAGAAACCATTTGAACTGATATGTGATGCTAGTGATTATGCTATTGGACCATTCCTTGGACAAAGATATAAAAAAATTTTTAATGTTATCTACTATGCTGATGATGCACAAATTAACTATACTGTTACTGAAAAAGAGTTACTGGTCATTGTGTATGCTTTAAACAAATTTAGATCTTAATTAATTGGAGCTAAATGTGTTGTGCACACTGATCACTCTGCTATTAAATATATGATGCAAAAGAAGGATGCCAAACCAAGGTTAATTAGAAGGATAATTTTGATGCAAGAATTTGATCTTGTGGTTATTGATAGAAAGGGAACTGATAATGAAATTGCTGATCATCTGCCGAGATTAGAAAACCAAGAATTATCTGACACCGACAATGAAATTAGAGACAGTTTCCCTAATGATAATGAGTGAAAAATACCATGGTACGCTGATTTTGTTAATTATATTGTAAGTGATATTTTGCCACCTATGCTGACAGTGCAACAATAAAGAAAATTCATTCATGATGCGAAATCATATTTTTGGGATGAGCCTTATTTGTATAAACAATGTAAGGATCTTATTATAAAGAGATGTGTACCTTATGAAGAAATTGATCTAATCATTGAAAAATGTCATTATTTAAATTTGGAGGACATTTTGGGATTGATAAAACTGCTTATAAAATTTTACAAACTGGATTTTATTGGCCTACTATCTTTAGAGATGTTTAGAGATACATAAAAACTTGTGATCGATGTCAACGAGTAGGCAATATATTTATGAGAAATTTCATGTTAGAAGTTGAGGTCTTTGATGTTTGGGGATTAGATTTTGTGGGTCCATTTATTCCTTCATTTGGGAACTTATACATATTAATTGCAGTAGACTACATTTCTAAGTGGATTGAAGCACAAACTTTACCTCGTTGTGACGCTAAAAGTGTTTCAAGATTTTTAATAAAAAAATATTTTCACTAGATAAATTGAAGCACAAGCTTTACCTCATTGTGACGCTAAAAGTGTTTCAATATTTTTAATGAAAAATATTTTCACTAGATACAAATGCCTAGGATGATTATTACTGATGGAGGATCCCATTTTAGGAATAAATATATTCAGAGATTCTTAATGTTGTGACGCTAAAAGTGTTTCAAGATTTTTAATGAAAAATATTTTCACTAGATACGGAATGTCTAGAATGATTATCACTGATGGAGGATCTCATTTTAGGAATAAATACATTCAGAGATTGACAGGAAATTTTAATATTATCATAGAATATCTACTGTCTATTACCCTCAAACCAGTAGGTTAGCTGAAGTTTCTAAAAGAGAGATTAAATAAATACTTGAAAAGACTGTAAACCCCAGTTTACTCTCAAACCAGTGGGTTAGCTGAAGTTTCTAATAGAGAGATTAAATAAATACTTGAAAAGACTGTAAACCGTAGTAGATAGATTGGTCCACTAGACTAGATAACGCATTATGGGCATACAAGATTTCTTATTAAACTTCTATTGGAATGACTCCTTACAGATCAATTTTTGGAAAGACTTGTCACTCACCAGTAGAATTGGAAAAAGCATATTGGGCGATTAAAGAATTCAATTATAATTTGAAAGATGCTGGTAAGAAGAGATTGTTACAATTAAATAAATTGGAAGAATTAAGAAATGAATCTTATGATAACGATAGAATGTATAAGGAGAAACTAAAGTTATGGCATGATCGGAAGATTAATCAGAAGAACTCTAAACCAGGACAAGAAGTTTTGCTTTACAATACTAGGCTGAAATTATTCCCTGGGAAATTGAAGTCTCGTTGGTTAGAACCCTTTACTTTGACTCATGTTTATACTTACAGAGCTGCTGAAATTGAAAAACAGAAGACTGGAAATAGATTTAAAGTAAATGGAAAAAGATTCAAACTATATTTTGAGGTTAAAAGATCAAATTTTAAAGAGGTTTTAATGATCAGTCAACCTGAATAAATCTGAATAGGTCGGGCTGACGACGTTAAACCAAGCGCTTTATGGAAGGCAACCCAAAATTACTTTTATTTTTATTTTGATTGTAGTAGTTTTTATTTCAAATTATCATTAGTTTGTGGTAGTATTGAGCTATACTACTCTTATTTAACCTTGAATCATCATAAAAAATGGATCCATAGAGAAAAATTGGAACGCATTCGGACCAGAACGAAACTGTGCAATTTTTGCCTTGGGTGCCGACGGCGCCATCTATGGTGCCGACGGTGGGGTTTTCCCAAGATTTAAGGCAAATAAATACTAAAGGATCACCGACGGTGCCCTCGACGCCGCAGATGGCGATACCGGCGGAATGGTTGTTTCTAGTGTTTGAATGGCAATTTTTGGCAGTTTTTGGGCGGGAGTTACCCCTTTTAAACTCCAAAATTCAATTCTTAAGTTCATATTTCCCCTAAAAATGAAGCGAAACTCCACCAAATTTTCCTCCTATGGCATCCAATTTCCCTAAAAATCACAGAATGCTAGTGTTCAACCGGAGAAATTTCATTAGTGCGGAAACACAACAAATCTTCAACAAGGTACTGACGAAAAAAAGATTAATCAAGGAACGAGGATTTGTAAATAAAAGATTGAATAATCCCTCAACAACAATTGAAGAAATGATCATGCGGTGAAGATGGGAAGTACTGTGCTACACTACCGCCGCCGTGGTTGTTTTTGTGGTGAAGGAATTTTATGCAAATTGGCATGGAATCAACCAGGGAGTCGTCTATGTGCGAGGTAGATGGATAACTTTTACTCTTGCATGGATCAATTAATTTTATATGATTGAGAACATTCTTTTATGCCATTATTCCAACTTCTTCAAGACAAGAAACTAGATGAATGAGATTTACCAATATTTAAAGGACAAAGCTGAAGACTGGGAAATGAAAGAAAATAGGTATGTTAGTTTTTCTGCAACATTGTTAAATCTCATTTCAAAACACTGACACTTCTTCATTTCTGCAAAACTATTACCAACAATGAAGATTGATAAAGTTTTTAAAGAAAGTGCTATTCTAAATTACTACATCCAAATGCGACTGCTGATTGAAATTGGATCAATAATTGTGAAGTCGGTTTTGGGCCTGATCGTTCATGGATCAACTTATGGGCATGGACACCCTTCCACAATTTTCTCACTTTACAGTCAATTCCAAGTATCCTATGAAAACTGGGAAAAGGTACTTCTACCTTGGAAAACTTTAGACCCAACTGAGAGATTCCCAGCCTATGAAGATGAAAATGACATGACTATTATGGTGGATAAATCGTCTCAGAGTTCACTGCCTATCCAACCTTTAGTTCTAGACAAGAAACTTGTGATCCTGCGCATAATCAAGAAATTGGAGGAGGTACAAATTGTCATGAATGCAATTAATAATATCTCTGATTTCTTTGATCATCTAGACTCAAGGATGAAAGAACATTTTTCTCACTCTGAACATATAAAAGATAGTTTGATACAACTGATGATGAGGATGAAATTAGTAGAAGAGGATTCTACTGAAGAATTTCCATATCGACCCTTTTATAACCTCTTCATACATGTGCAATCAATGGGTGATTTGAGAGGAGAATCTAGTACTGAATCTGAAGAATAGTAGATTTATATTGCTACTTATCTTTCTATTTATGTAATTTGATTTGAACTTCGCATTTGCTTTTCTTTAGAATTATTCTTTTAGATTTCTGTGTAGTTGAGACTGAGCATAGGATGTTTTATTTTCAACATTTTGAGTGTTGTGGCTTGGATTGCGATGCTGAATTAATGTATTAAGTTTGAGAAAATACCAACCTTAGGTGTGTTGTGGAACATATTGCAACTAATTGTGATGTTTTGTGTTGTGAATGTTTATTTGTGTTAGTACATCATTTAATCACTTAAAAATTTGTGATGTTTTGTGTTGTGAATGTTTATTTGTGTTAGTACATCATTTAATCACTTAAAATTTATGTCTAGAATGACTAAACGGATTGTGAAAGTTTATTTGTGATAAGTACATCATTTAATCACTTAAAATTATGTCTATAATGATTAAATGGGTGTCGTTGAGGCTTGAAATTGATGGAAATCACAAAAATCTGGAAATTGAACCATTTCAATAGAGCTCGTCGACAACGCCCTTAACGCCGCTGACGACGTACTTTTCCCGAGAGTTAGGATATAATTTCAATAGAGCGCAAAGACAGCGCCGAAGATCATTCCAACGGTGAGATCCTAAAAAAACACCTTTAACGGTGATTTTGACCAATCAACTGCCACTATTCATCATCCCCTTCATCTAAAAAACACAATTTTTGACCTAGGTCTTGAGAGATCTTAGATTGGGAGGCGATTTCAAGGCATTTAGACATATTAATTGCAATAGACTACATTTCTAAGTGGATTAAAGCACAAGCTTTACCTCGTTGTGACGCTAAAAGAGTTTCAAGATTTTTAATGAAAAATATTTTCACTAGATAAGGAATGCTTAGAATGATTATCACTGATGAAGGATCCCATTTTCGTAATAAATACATTCAGAGATTGATAGGAAAGTTTAATATTATTCATAGAATATCTATTGCTATCACCCTCAAACCAGTGGGTTAGCTGAAGTTTCTAATAGAGAGATTAAATAAATACTTGAAAAGACAGTATACCCTAGTAGATAGATTGGTCCACTAGACTGGATACCGCATTTTAGGCTTACAAGACTGCTTATTAAACTCTTATTGGAATGACTCCTTACAGACTGAATTTTGGAAAGACTTGTCACTTACCAGTAGAATTGGAACATAAAGCATATTGGGTGATTAAAAAGACTGATTTTTTGAAAGACTTGTCACTTACCAGTAGAATTGGAGCATAAAGCATATTGGGCGATTAAAGATATTATAATTTGAAAGATGCTGGTAAGAAGAGATTGTTACAATTAAATGAATTGAAAGAACATTTGAAAGATGCTGGTAAGAAGAGATTGTTACAATTAAATGAATTGGAAGAATTAAGAAATCCTTACCAGTAGAATTGGAGCATAAAGCATATTAGGCAATTAAAGAATTCAATTATAATTTGAAATAGTAGAATTGGAGCATAAAGCATATTAGGCGATTAAAGAATTCAATTATAATTTGAAAGATATTGGTAAGAAGAGATTATTACAATTAAATGAATTGGAAGAATTAAGAAATGAATCTTATGATAACGACAAAATGTATAAGGAGAAACTAAAGTTATGGCATGATCGAAAGATTAATCAAAAAAGCTTTGAACCAGGACAAAAAGTTTTGCTTCACAGTACTAGGCTGAAGTTATTCCCTGGGAATTTGAAGTCTCTTGGGACCCTTTACTGTGACTCAAGTTTATACTTACGGAGCTATTGAAATTGAAGATCAGAAGATAGTTAGGACCCTTTACTGTGACTCAAGTTTATACTTACAGAGCTGTTGAAATTGAAGATCAAAAAATTGAAAATAGATTTAAAGTAAATGAAAAATGATTAAAACCATATTATGAGGGTAAAAGACCAAATTTTAAAGAGGTTTTAATGATCAGTCAACCTAAACCATATTATGAGGGTAAAAGACCAAATTTTAAAGAGGTTTTAATGATCAGTCAACCTGAATAGGTCGGGCTGACGACGTTAAACCAAGCGCTTTATGGGAGGCAACCCAGAATTATCTTTATTTTTATTTTGATTATAGTAATTTTTATTTAAAGTTATCATTATTTTGTGGTAGAACTAAGCTATACTACTCTTATTTACCCTTGAATCATCATAAAAATTGGATTCATAGAGAAAAATTGGAACGCATTCAGACCAGAACGAAACTATGCAATTTTTGTCTTGGGTGCTGACGACACCATCTACGACACCGATGGTGGGGTTTTCCCAAGATTCCAGGCAAATNATTTTGAGGGTAAAAGACCAAATTTTAAAGAGATTTTAATGATCAGTCAACCTGAATAAACTTGAATAGGTCAGGCTGACAACGTTAAACAAAGCGCTTTATGGGAGGCAACCCATAATTATATTTTTTTTTTATGATTATAGTAGTTTTTATTTGAAATTATCATTTGTTCGTGGTATATTGAGCTCTACTACTCTTATTTACCCTTGAATCATCGTAAAAATTGAATCCATAGAGAAAAATTAGAACGCATTCGGACTAGAGCGAAACTGTGCAATTTTTGCCTTGGGCACCAAAAGCGCCATCGACGCCACCGACGGCGGGGTTTTCCCAAGAGTCCAGGCAATTAAATACTAAAGGCTCACTGACGACGCCCTCAACGCCGTCGACGGCGAGACCGACGGGATGGCGGTTTCCGGAGTTTGAATGAGCAGTTTTGGCAGTTTTGGGCGGGAGTTACCCCTTTTAAACTCCCAAATTCAATTCTTAAGTTCATATTTCCCCCAAAAATGAAGAGAAACTCCACCAAATTTTTTCCTAGGGCATCCAATTCCCCTAAAAATCATAGAATGCGAGTGTTCAACTGGAGAAAGTTCATCAGTGCGGAAGCACAACAAATCTTCAACAAGGTACTGACGAAGAAAAGATTAATTAAGGAACGAGGATTTGTAAATCAAGTATTGAATAATACCTCAACAAAAATTGAAGAAATGATCATGCGGCAAAGATGAGAAGTACTGTGCTACACTACCGTCGCCGTGGTTGTTTCTGTGGTGAAGAAATTTTATGCAAATTTGCATGGAATCAACCAGGGAGTCGTCTATGTGCGAGGTAGAAGAATAACTTTTACTCTTGCATGGATCAATGAATTATATATGATCGAGAACATTATTTTATGCCATTATTCCAACTTCTTCAAGACAAGAAACTAGATGAATGAGATTTACAAATATTTAACAAACGAAGCTGAAGACTGGGAAATGAGAGAAAACAGGTATGTTAGTTTTTCTGCAACACTATTAAATCTCGTTTCGAAACACTGACACTTTTTCATTTCTGCAAAACTATTACCGACAATGAAGATCGGTAAAGTTTTTAAAGAAAGTGCTATTCTGAATTACTGCATCCAAATGCGATTGCTGATCGATATTAGATCAATAATTGTGAAGTCTGTTTTGGGCTTGATCGTTCATGGATCAACTTATGGACTTGGACACCCTTCCACACTTTTCTCACTTTGCAGTCAATTCCAAGTATCCTATGAAAATTGGGAAAATGTACTTCTACCTTGGAACCCTTTGGACCCAACTGAGAGATTCCCAGCCTATAAAGATGAAAATGACATGACTATTATGATGGATCAATCGTCTTAGAATTCACTGCCTATCCAACCTTTAGTTCCAGACAAGACACTGGTGATCCTGCGCAGAATCAAGAAATTGGAGAAGGAGGTAAAAATTGTCATGAATGAAATTAATAATATCTCTAATTTCTTCAATCATCTAGACTGGAGGATGAAAGAACATTTTTGTCACTCTGGACATATAAAAGATAGTTTGATACGGCTAATGAGGAGGATGAAATTGATAGAGGAGGATTCTACTGAAGAATTTCCATATCGACCCTTCTATAACCTCTTCGTACATGTGCAATCAATGGGTGGTCTCAGAGGAGAATCTAGCATTGAATATGAAGAATAGTAGATTTATATTGCTACTTGTCTTTCTATCTATGTATTTTGATTTGAACTTTGCATTTGCT
Source organism: Phalaenopsis hybrid cultivar (assembly GCA_002079205.1). Lineage (NCBI taxonomy): Eukaryota > Viridiplantae > Streptophyta > Magnoliopsida > Asparagales > Orchidaceae > Phalaenopsis > Phalaenopsis hybrid cultivar. Next base: position 48,986 of record JXCR01107344.1, on the reverse strand, counting down.
TTGCTTTAGAATTATGCTTTTAGATCTCTGTATAGTTGAAACTGAGCATAAGATGTTTTATTTTCAGCGTTTTGAGTGTTGTGGCTTGGATTGCGATGCTGAATTAATGTATTAAGGTTGAGAAAATATCAAACTTAGGTGTGTTGTGTAACATATATTGTAACTCTTGGAATTTATATATAATTGTGGTGTTTTGTGTTGTGAAAGTTTATTTGTGATAAGTACATCATTTAGTCACATAAAATTTTGTCTATAATGATTGAACGGATGTCGTTGAGGCTTTAAATTGATGGAAATTACAAAAATCTGGAAATTGAACCATTTCAATAGAACTCGCCGACGACGCCCTTGAAGCCACTGACGACAGACTTTTCCTAAGACTTAGGATATAATTTCAATAGAGCGCAAAGACGGCGCCGGAGACCCTGCCAATGGTGAGATCCCAAAAAAACTCCTTTAACCATGATTTTGACTAGTCAACCGTCACTATTCATCACCCCCTTCATCTGAAAAACATGATTTTTGACCTAGGTCTTCAGAGATCTTGGATTGGGAGGCAATTTCAAGGCATTTAGACACCGAATTTGATCATCTCTAGGTGGGAGCTTCACTCCAAACTAAAAATATTTAATTTTTTCCATGAATTTCTTCCACATTGAGAGAATAAAAAAAAATTGAGAATGTGAAGAAAATATTGGGAAGAAATTCATGGAACTTAGTGTTGAACTCTTAGAATTACTCTTGGAAGCTATTATTTGCATATTTGAAGTATATTTTAGAATTTTTTTATAATTGTGATTAGATTGAAATGGCTCCACGATAAAAAGAGACGAATTGAGTTTGATGAGTCTTGCTTCATCAATGCGAAGGCTCAATCAAGGTTTACTTCAGTGTTTGAAGGAAAGAAATGCATACAAGATCGAATTTTTGAGAGTCTGGGAGGAGAAATTGAACGAGTTATTACCAGCAGAGGTGGGAAAACTTTTGCTACACCACCAATAAGGCTGCTGCAAATATTTTGAAAGAATTCTATGTCAACGTGTTCTATTCTTAAGATGAAATTGTTCAGGTGCGGGGATTTCATGTTGAATTTAATGCCGCCCACATTAACACCTTTTACAAAGTCCCAGACTCTTATAACTGCCACTATGAATCCTTCAGTACTATAGAAGACCCCCTGAATGATGTGATCAACTTTCTCATATATAGGAAAGGAACGTGGAAGATTAACCAACAAGGGCGAGTAAATTTTTTTGTTTCCATGTTAAATGCCACCTCTAAAGCATGACACTGTTTTATTTCCTCTACTCTGTTACCGGCTTATCACCATAGTGAGGTAAATAGAGATAGAGCTATTCTGAATTTCTGTATTCAAAATAATTGAAATATAAATGTGGGGAGAATCATTTTTAAGAATATATTGACTACGACAAGGAGTGAAACTAGTGGAGGTCTAGGACATCCTGGCATCATTTATGCACTTTGCCAATTTTTTGGAGTAGAAGTTGGAGATGATGAGGAATGGGTTTACCCTATGAAACCCATTAGTAAATGTAATTTGAAGTCTTATGAATCCCATGAAAAATGGATAACTGGGAGTAGGAGTCAAGAACCTTCTACTAGTAGAGATGCCCCCTTTACAAGTTATGATCTTCCACCTACTAGTACCCCTACCCTAACTGACTTTATGAATGAGTTAACCTTGCAGTGAAAAAGTATAGAGTTAATAAATGAATGGATTGGAGGTTTAGAGCGTCAACATGATTATGGCAGTGAGTACCTTCAGAGACATTTAAATTTTGAGATAGCTTACTACGAAGCTCAAGCCCGACACTACAGAGGTGAGCATGATGTTACTTTTCCTGAGTGCCCCCAATATACTCAATATCAACCCAATCCACCTGCTGACCAAGGAGATACATAGTTTGGGATTTTGATATTTGAATGTAATTGATGTACTTGTACTTTTATTTTTGTAATCTTTTATAATAGAAATGGATGTTTGTGTGCTTTTGTACTTTCATTTTTATTGTTATATTGTAATTAGATAATTTTTAATTTTTGTTATGAAGTTAGTGTGGTAGTTAAAATTTGCATGTGTGGTATAATGGATGTTGATTTGTACTTTGTGAACTGTATTGTGATGTGATTTTCATTTTTACATTTTAATTGTAATTGTTTTATTTAGTATTGTGAATGTGTCAGTGAATTATTGTGTTTGTTTAATGTTTAGTTTTGTACTTATTTTAAAATTTCATTACCCAGCAATTTCTCTAATGATTTATATGTGTGGAAAGCTCCTAATGTTACAGACTAGGTGAAGTAGAAATTTTGAGAACGACTGAAAAAATTTCAAAATGATGAAAATACCTAAAATACTGAGGTATGATTTATATTTAGAGTTTTTCTTTCCAGTTGTATTATTTTATATTTNCAGAGCTGTTCAAATTGAAGATCCAAAAATTGGAAATAGATTTAAAGTAAATGGACACAGATTAAAATCATAATTTGAGGGTAAAAGACCAAATTTTAAAGAGATTTTAATGATCAGTCAACCTGAATAAACTTGAATAGGTCGGGCTGACAAAACTAAACCAAGCGCTTTATGGGAGGCAACCCATATTTATCTTTACTTTATTCGCAATTATAGTAGTTGCAAGCGCTTTATGGGAGGCAACCCATAGTTATCTTTATTTTTATTGCAATTATAGTGTTTTTAGCTTTATGGGAGGCAACCCATAATTATCTTTATTTTTATTATGATTATAGTAGTTTTTATTTGAAATTATCATTAGTTTGTGGTATATTGAGCTCTACTACTCTTATTTACCCTTGAATCATCGTAAAAATTGAATCCATAGAGAAAAATTAGAACGCATTCAGACTAGAGCGAAACTGTGCAATTTTTGCCTTGGGCACCGACAGCGCCATCGATGCCACCGACGGCCGGTTTTTCCCGAGAGTCCAGGCAATTAAATACTAAAGGCTCACCGACGACGCCCTCAACGCCGTCGGCGGCGAGACCGACGGGATGGCGGTTTCCGGAGTTTGAATGAGCAGTTTTGGCAGTTTTAGGCGGGAGTTACCCCTTTTAAACTCCCAAATTCAATTCTTAAGTTCATATTTCCACCAAAAATGAAGTGAAACTCCACAAAATTTATTGTTATGGCATCCATTTCCCATGAAAATCCTTGAATGCGAGTGTTCAACCAGAGAAAGTTCATTAGTGCGGCAGCACAGTGAATCATAAAAAAGGTACTGACGAAGAAAAGATTAATCAAGGAATGAGGATTCGTAAATTGAAGATTGAATAATCCCTCGAAAGAAATTGAAGAGATGATAGTACGACAAAGATGAGAAGTGCTAAGCTATACTACCGCCGTCGTGGTTGNCCATGAAAATCCTTGAATGCGAGTGTTCAACCAGAGAAAGTTCATTAGTGCGGCAGCACAGTGAATCATAAAGAAGGTACTGACGAAGAAAAGATTAATCAAGGAATGAGGATTCATAAATTGAAGATTGAATAATCCCTCGAAAGAAATTGAAGAGATGATAGTACGACAAAGATGAGAAGTGCTAAGCTATACTACCGCCGTCGTAGTTGTTCTTGTGGTGAAGGAATTTTATGCTAATTTGCATGGAATCAATCATGGAGTCGTCTATGTGCGAGGTAGATGGATAACTTTTACTCCTGTAAGGATCAATGAATTATATATGATTGAGAATGTTCCTGTCTACCATTATTCCAACTTCATCCCAACAACAAACCAGATGAATGTGATTTACCAATATTTAACGGATAAAACAGAAGATTGGGAAATGAGAGAAAACGGGTATGTTAGTTTTTCTGTGACACTCCTAAATCCCATTTCGAAACACTGACACTTCTCCATTTTTGCAAAACTATTACCAACAATAAAGATACGTAAAATTTCTAAAGAAAGTGCTATTCTAAATGACTGCATCCAAATGGGACTGCCGATCAATATTGGATCAATAATTGTGAAGTCTATTTTGGGCCTGATTGTTCATGGATCAACTTATGGGCTTGGACACCCTTCCACAATTTTCTTACTTTGCAGTCAATTCCAAGTATCCTATGAAAATTAGGAAAAGGTACTTTTACCTTGGAAGCCTTTGGA